>JACEII010000035.1:1412610-1456420 GCA_014332785.1 Antheraea mylitta
AACAGAGACAATATAGATCTACAAAAAGGTCTGTGAGGGCATATATCTATCTATATTTTAAGGATAGCCCACTATACTCTTATATGTTCTAAAAAAAGGTGACATAAAATTCTAAAGCGTTTAGACGTATACAGTAATAATAATTATCAACTTAAATACATTTTATGCACATTTTTATCTTCCCTGTTTGTGTTCGAAGTCTTCCGAAACGGCTAGACCGATTTTTATAAAATTTTAAGGTATATTTGGTAGGTATGAGAATAGATCGTTAAGTAAATTTTATGCCTGTAGGTAATTAGGGTGTCCCAATCTAGATTTTATATTATGTGTTTTTTTTTGTTATATGCCATCAAACATATATATGATCTCAAATTTACATCTTCCTGACCTTACCCTCCCAGTAGTAGATTTTAGTACTTTTTTAATTAACAATATCCAAATTATTCAACGGTCATTCGTACTTCAAACAAAACGAAATTACTGATGTTACTTCATAATAGATGGCGCTAGGTTCGTCTTAACCAAATTTATTATATACATACGTGAATCATTTATTCATTTTTTTTTTCTCAGTTTGACTACGCTATTGACCCAGCCAGGTCTTAACAGCTTCACCGGACTACAAATTTACTAAACAGACCATGTTTATTTTGTATTTGCTGTATATCACAACGCAGTGCGTACAAAATATTGTACGGCTGATTTTAAATTATAAGAAATTAGTTGTCACTCGCTGCTTCGCACGCATGGATTGAGTGAAACTGTTGTTTGATATATTTGGCAGGCATTTTTTTTTACTTACTAAACTCATAATGGTTTGAACGAAAAAAAAAATTCAACTTATTATTTACCAGCAAGCCTGCCATATGATGTCCCACCCTGATTATAAAAAACATATCACAAATTATATACAAAAACCTTCGTCATGAATCACTTTACCTATTTGTGAAAAACTCAAAATAATTCGTTCAATAGTTTATCGCAAACAGACAAACGGACAGACAGACACGGTAGGAGGCTTTGTTTTTCTAATAAGTAATGATAATAATGATGGTCTATATACATATAATAGATCGGTGACTAGACCAATGCTGTACATCATTACATAGTATAAAACAATCCCCTACCACGTCTGTTTGTCTGTTCGCGATAAACTCAAAAACTACTGTACGGCTCTTCATGCGGCAACCAGAGAATAAAGTCATTTGCAAGGAGCGTTTTGGTATATAATATGTCAAGATTTCATGTAAATGATGGAAATGTCGGAAAAAGTCAAGTCGCAAAGGAAGATTTAATCGAAAACTCTTTGGGATATAACAGAACTGAAGCCCAAGATACTCATTATGTCTTCTAAAATAATAGTGACGTACAATAGGATTTATATGGATTCAGTTTTAATGCTTATGAACTGAAATGTGTTACTTAGGTACATTAATAATTTCAGGCAGTTTCTAAAAATCTTCCTCAATGTTGCATTTTGTTTTTTATTTGTTGTGTTTAAGCAGGTAGATAGGTACTAAAATATATATTAATATGGAAATTTTTATATGTTTTCTGACACTACATTTCGATATTATTTTGCACATTTCGATAATATTTTGCCATATTTCAATTAAATATAATTAGATCAAAATGATTTACGCTAAGTTTCTAACTTTTTTTTATATCGCAACATTCGGCAGTAACATTCATGTAGCCGTATGCTCGCAATAATATATTTATTTATATGAATATGTCAGACATTATATATGTATATCTTTTTTATCTACACTAATAATATAAAGAGGTAATAGATATTCCTTCTTTATCTTTCACCTATACACCTGAAGTAGTTGCTATAATAGAAGCTATCAGATACCTACTATCACATAAATGAGATCAAACTATCTTATTGACATATTCTCTACATTGCTTACAAAATATTCAGCATAGGCCGACTGTTTGTAAAGTTCTCAGTTATCCTAATTATTAAATTTCATTTGAATCAATGACTGTTAATTGTATTGTATTGTTTGATATTTTACTTAACAGTATAGTACGTTTGTTTAATCCTATGGCATATTTTCTTCTTTTTTCGATATTCTGCCTAATTGTATATGTTTTACCAAAATTAAACTTTAACATAACAATAAGTAACAGTAATTATTATGTAAATGTATGTTTATTTAAGACATAATAGCTGTAAGTTTTATGTTTGTCTTAATATATTTCAGTGGCCTAATCAGGAAAAACTAAATTATATAGTTCGTATTTATAAAACTCCATTATCAAAAAGGTGTAAGCTTACAGACTCCATGTATACTTTACAATTTTTTATTGAAACAAATAGTTAAATCAAACTGAAAAATTTATGGGAGTAACTTTTACTTTTCACAGCATTTTAATTGATGGAGTTGGTGAAAAGATAATGGGAAATAAAAACTATAAGCGGTAAAATTATTGCGTAGGTGAGGGCCAGAGGAGAAACCCAGGGGTACCGGGAAGACATTTTTTGTCAATATATATAAGGTAGTCCGGATTCTCAATTGGACCCGGTAGGTATCGCTATAGTCGGGATCTAGGTTTTTTAAGGTTTTTCGCTTCTGAAAATAAAATTGGAACCGGTAATAACCGACTTGGCGCAAACGAAGGTGCGCGGGTCAGCTAGTATAATATTATTTATAAGGGGCCAACCATGTGTAAAGCGGAAATTTGGGTTGTACATAGATATGTCAATCAGTCAGTTTTCTTATATACTTATGTATATTTATTTGATTTTTGTAGGTGGTGGAGCCCCGCTGAAGCTATTTTTGGTTTCAGCATGAATGGGTCGCCTCCTGCGGGGTAGTACCACCCCTCTCAAAGATAACCGACGTGAAATAACAGTGCTTGCATTTTTGTGTTTCGTTCGGCCAGTGTGAGAGCCGGAGGCCCACGTCCCTTCCTCTTTCCTGCTTTCCCTTGCCTTCCCCTCCCGCTTCTCCCATATACAGGCTGGCAACGCACTTGCAACGTCCCTGATGTCGCTAGTGTCTATGGACGGTGGTGATCACTTAACATCACGTGACCCACGAGTTCGTTTGCCTCCTTTGATATAAAAAAAAATATATATTGAAGAGAATCTAATTAAAATCCCGTTATAGATGGGCAAATTCAACGTTGCTTCGAGACGTAATAATTTAGGTAATAATTTGAAGTTATCTTTTACTATGCCGGAAAGGCAATTCCAATCGGCAATTAAACGATGCTATAACGACAGCAGGGAGTTGAATAGATACAATACCATTGTTTAGTATTGTAAGTAGACTTCGCACAATAATAATTATTCGCTATAATTTTATTATAGCCGAGTAGTAGAACATTGATGTTACCTCATGGTAGTAGCATACTTCTTCTATTTTATTTTTGGCAACCAGTCTTCTAGTGGACTATAACTGTCATTGTGAAGTGAGTAACGATATTAAAAGTTTCTTGATATAATTTCATTAAAGTAACAAGATGGCGGCCATCTTGTTAGAACTTTCCTGGGAGTTATGTGATAAATCAGAATCCATGCTCCGTTATATTATTTCCAATCCACTTCACTTGTACACAATAACCAAACTATATAACGTAAAGCACCACCAACATTACACAATATAGAGACAATTAACACAGGATTATGGATTAAATATAAAGACCAAAATCAAAATCTCCAGTAGCATACTTTTTCGTGTTATTTGTTGAGTAGTAGGGAGACTACACTAGCGGACTGTTGCCATAAATTCGTTACTATGCTAGAGAGGCGTGCATGTTAGTACCAGTGATGATTGCCCATGCAGAGTAGAAAAAATGGTCACCATTGTTTTCATATTGCACTGTTTTTAACAATCAAGTAGGTACAGCGACGTCAATTTGTAGTGCTTTAATAAATTAAGAAATTAAATCAAAGAACAAGTATGAATTTCTTAATTCTTTATCAATATTCACATGTTTCTAGTATAGACTTTGTATTTTCTAGACTTCACTAAAAAAGGCGAACGTTATCCGAGTGTAGGCACGTATGTCATATTTTGGCACGTTCTGTATTGCAAATTGCTTAATGTAGTCTACATTAAACGTAAATATGTGTAAATATTTTATATATATAGCGATTACGTAAAACGTTAGCATACCTATGCGTTACAAAATAAATTATATGACGTTCTTCAAAAACGATAAAGCATAAGTTAGGTTTTTTTAAAATTCAATTCTTGACGTGGATGTAAAAGTTTGTATACGTTTATTTCAAAATATTGTCTTCGTTCCGCCTATAGTTATTAAAGTATAAAGTGGCATTAATGTTTTTGCGCTCATTCTATGGAGATGTCTAGTCTCCTAGAGTTATAGTATCCGTTATTAGTAATTCATAACTGTATTATCTTGGTTTTGTGCACTGTTTGAACAGTTAGAGCTACGTAATTTACGAAGATCTATATTCTGATTATTCCATTGATGGTTGAATTTAGTAATCGTTAAAAGAGATAAGGGTTTATTGCGTATAATTTAAATTGTAATAGTTATGTTCGTGACAAAACTGACTTACTAATTAATCGTCCAGTACAGTTTTTTGTTGCTAGGAGATGGCGCTAGTGTCGAAATGGCGTGTTGTCTTAATTGTTCTTTTGTAGTCGCTTCATTGTTTTGATCCTGTTGATCAAAGTAAGTTTTGGTAGGTGGTAGAACCACGCTGAATCTATTGTTGGTTTCAACAGGAATGGGTCGGCTCCTCTGGTAGAATGGTAGGATCACCCGTAACAGTGCTTGCATTGTTGCGTTTCGTTCGGTCAGCGTGAGCGCCGGAGACCCATCTCCCCCCAATCCCCTCTCCTTTCCTCTCCCTTCCCCACTCTCTTATTCTCCACTCCCCCAAACACAGGATGGCAACGCACTTGCGCCTCCTCTGGGGTTCTTTGTGTAGTATCTATGGACAGCAGTGATTGTTTAACAACAGGTGATCCGTCTGTTCGTTTGCCTCATATATGATATAAAAAAAAAGAAAAAACAAATTGATTTGGTTTGAAAAATTTACCTAAAATTTTTCTAATAAAAATTATTGTAGAGTATTTTAACAACAACATGTATTGAATGAGCTCGCATCTAAATAAAATTGTCCTACAAAATTGAATGGATTTAAATATAGGTTATTAAACTTTTAAAGAATTCGATTTATAGAGTCTATGAACCTGCTATTATCATTGTTACTCGACCTTCTGACTACCTTTCGATCAAAATTGATACTGTCGATTCTCGAACCTTCCAATACTAGCCTTGATCTGATTGATATGTTTATTATGTAGGCGCATCAATTACTTAGTAATGGGTTTTAATAGATTCACAATTATAGTGGTATATTGGTGCAATAACTTCTCAATATTCTTTTGTTGGTTTGTGATATAGCGTATTTATTGTCATACAAATTATAGACATTAATATTCATGGATTGGTCATTACAGATTGTGAAAGAGATTCTATAATATTGCGTAATATGAGTTTGTACTCATAACATTTTTATATTTTACTAGCTGTGCCTGCTTGTTATGCGCTTGAAGTCCTGTAACTTGTGTTTATTGGAAGAAATTACTGGCTTATAGCACAGTGGCCATTCTGTAAATGTTCTCCGTTGTTGTCAAGAAACGATACCTTGTGACAGGTTATGGAACTATATAAAAAAAACTATACAGATTATTTATTTCAATTGTAGTTAGTGATCGTCCAGTGGTCGAATTCCGACCATGATAAAGGGAAAAACACATTTTTCTTTTTGCATGATTATATATAGATACTAGCTGTTACCCGCGGCTCCGCACGCGTTTTTTGAATTTATAAAAATACTATTAAAAATTGTTATTAGATGTGTAAATAACAATAATACTCTTTCAAAAATATTCGTAAGTATGACACGCACATCATCTACAGTAACGGATAATTGTTCATCACTACTATGTAAAACAAAGTCCTGTTCCACGTCTATCTATATGTCTGTTCGCGATAAGATCAAAAACTACAAAACGCATCTTCATGTCGTTTTCATATTAAATATTAAATATAAATGATTCTTGGGCAAGGTTTAGGTATAGTTTGTCTTATTATCAGGGCAGGCAACGTCTGCTGAACCCGTTAGCTTAAAATAAAACAGCTAATTAGTTACTTATTTGCCCGTAAAATTCTCGTTCAAATATTACTTGTAGTTCGGTGAAGCTGTTAAGACCTTGCTAGGTCAATAGCGTAATCATTTCTAAGAAAAAAAAAACGTTCAAATAGGTCCAGCTGTTTTAGAGATTACTCGGAACAAATAAACAAACAGACATATCGACAGAATAAAACAAAAATGTTGATACTTTTAGCACCACAGATATATGTATTCACCAAAAAGTATTTATTTTAATATTACATACACACACACTTTATTTTTATAATACGTAATATATCACAAATCAAAAATTGGAAACAAAACTAACGTATAATAAACTTTTTGAGGAGTTTTTGGCGGAATTTCATTCTGTCATGCAGTGGATTTTATATTTTATTCATAATTTTGTGTTACTTGATTCTATATTATGTTAAATTGGCGGCGTATTATGTAATTTAATGTTTGTTTATTGTGCGTAAGTGAAATGAATTGGTTTTGAAAATTAAGAAGATAAAAATTTACGAAATATTATATAGAGGATTTAGCGCTTATACCTTTTCATTAACTTAGACATAAAAGAAAACTGGCTAAAGAATACATAACAATTACCTAAATTGACAACTTCAGAATTGGCAGTATGGATCAATTCCTTCGCCAGTCTTATTGGACGAATATTATTACTACTAAACTATTTGAATAACAACACAAAATAAACTTTACAAATGTTTCCGATACAAACGTACCACGTATAATTAAAAATTGAAAACAAAACTAACGTAGAACAAACTTTTTGAGTAGGAACATAAAATAAACCATGAAAATATTTCCGATAGAATGTTATCGCGTTACCATGGCAACGCATATAATACTGACATTAACACGCAGCGGAAGTTTAAAAAATAGCCCGTTTTTTTGACATTCTTCATTAGTGCTCAACTCCTGTTGGTTTTAACGTGATGATATGTAGCCTATAGCCATGCTCGATAAATGAGCTATCTAACACTAAAAGAAACTTTTAAATCGGATCTGTAGTTCTTGAGATTATCGCGTTCAACCAAACAAACAAACAAACTCTTCAGCTTTATATATTAGTATAGATTATTGTTTGTGATACTTTTTAATTTTCAATGTTTTTTTGATATTCATGTATTTTGTATTGAGTGAGTATTGTACAAATAGATTGTAGATGCATAGGGAACATGAAGTATAATGAATAGTTATTTATAAATATAGGCCTTGACTTCTCAATTGTGCGAAAGAAACTAATAATCCTATTGTTTTTATTGATAGCAGTAAAGTTCGTCAATAAAAAAAAGAAAATTGGTTGACAGGCAGAGAGGAAAAAATACGAATGTGTATTTCATGGTAACGAATAGACCACGTTACAAACCGGAAAGGCAAAAAAATGAAATAATTCATCTCCTTAGTAATTACCTATATTATAAATGCAAATTGTTTATCGAGTGGTTTAGTTCGCTTCTTTCCGAATTACATGTTGTGTTTTTGTATCGTGCAATTTTTTATTGTATGATCCAAAAATGGATATGTGTATAGCTTAGCATAGTTTAGCTAGGTCAGATCGGGTATTTTTCTTAGTAACAGCCCAAGCCAAGGTGTGCCGTGCACCCTTGAGCATGTTACCTAAACAAAATCGGCTGAGTGCCTTAAGCGCTCGCCTTAATAGTTCGGTGAAGATGTGAAGGCCTAGTAAGGCCAATAGCGTAGTCAGTTCGAGAAAAAAAAGAAGCAATTGTTTATTACGCTTTCATACCATAATTACTCAACTGATCACCATCAAATTTTGTATATATGTACGTTCTCAGGAATAAAGTAAAGAATAAAGGGTACCTTATATCGCGAAATAAAAATGTACTGCTCTCTACAGATTAAATCAACATTTACACGAGTAAAGTTGCGAGCAAAAGCTAGTCTGTTATAAATGTCGGTACACTGTAATACTATTATATTTTTGAGTAACAAAATGTATCAAATAAATATATGTTAAAACTAGTGTGCGCGTGAAGACGTAATTAATAATCTGAATATATTTAGTCGTCGATTTAATTCCATGTAAAATTACGACAGTAATCAAGAATTTCTCGACCGAATCACGAGGTCAAACGTTTAAGTTTTGGCCAGACACGAACAACGATAATGTCACTTTAGTTGCGAAAACAGCCGAGCGTAGTTTAACTCACATTTGTGAGCAAAAACTACGAAACTACTTGATAATTCGTTTGACCAGAATTACTTGATGGCGAAATCTGTTTCTAGTCTTTTTATTTGTTTTGTTTTTGTACATGTGACAAAAGCATTATTATCACAAATACAATAAAAAGCAACTATAATTTTTTCGTTTCAATATAGTTGATTTTTTTGTAGGTTTTTAGGGTCTAACCACAATTTCACTTCATTTTAAAATAACATTCTCTAAGTGGTAGAGCCGCGCTGAATCTATTATTGGTTTCGGCATGAATGGGTCGGCTCGTCCGGTGTAGTACCATCCTCTCACAGAAACACCGTTGTGAAGTAACAGTGCTTGTATTGTTGCGTTTCGTTTGGTTCCCAAGTCCATGTTCCCCCTCTTCCTTCCCTTCCCCTCTCCCTTAACACAGGCTGGTAACGCACTTGCAACTCCCCTGGTATTGCTAGTGTCTATGGACGGTGGTGATCACCTAACATCAGGCGGTCCATCTGTTCGTATGCCTCCTATGATTAAAAAAATTAAAAAACCCTGCAACTATTTCATCATAATATTTTTTTTTCTCTGCAAGCTGTGGCTCACTCATAAGCATTTGAATAGGCAGGTGGTAAGGTTTTTTTTTAATTCGCCTGGCTAGACGGGTTACATTGAAAATATGTCACGAAACATCTGCTGGAGTGTTCCGATAGCTGTACTTGGTAGCCGGACCCTATAGACATGGCGTGTTTACTATATTAAACTACGTAGTAACTTAACAAGATATATTTAAAAAGACTAGATAATGTCTATTATATCACTCCAATAACTAGTCGTTATTTTTATTTATATATAAGTAAAAAAACATTAATGAAATAAACCAATTAGTTATTATAGAGTTCATACTTTTTGTAATCCTAACAAAGGTTGATACATCGTTTCTCTATAAGAATGACTAGGTATATAGAATAATTCTCAGAGGAACTGTGACCTGTACCGCATATTTGAAGCTGACTGATATTTCAAAGAGTGAAAGGTTGTATTAACCTTGGACGACGTTATAGCCAACGATTTGATTCTTATTTTATAAGATAATCATCGGTAATAATCAATAGATTGAAATATTTTTGTATCTAGTAGGGAGATAGGATATGGTAATTATGTGGAACTGAATGACGACCACCATATTCTAAGTGTAACACCCGTGGCAGTAACAGTTCCATCAAATGGTCAACTGGGGTGATATGGTGCCTGTATTTGTCTGGATTGCTACCTCTATACATATGACAATAAACCCGTAACAGTGAGTTTCGTTTGAGTTCTCGTGTTTTGGAATCACCCAGAATATAATTCGCTCCCAGCAAGTATGCAGTTTCGCATGGTAGCAACGACCCTGACTCGACGTATATATAAATTTGCACGCGAAGTTAAATAAGTTATGACTTATGAGCTTATTTGCAAAGCTTTTTTTATGTAATAGGAAGCAAACCAACAGGCGGGTCACCTGTTGTTAAGTGATCACTGCCGTCTAAAGACACTAACAACATCAGGGAAGTCACAAGTGCGTTGCCAGCTTGTGTTTGAAGGGTGGATAAGGAACGGGAAGGGTAGGGATGGAGGAGAAAGTAGGTGGGCTTCTGGCGTTGTCACTAACTGAAACCGATCGAAACGCAACAATGCAAGCACTGTTACTTCACGTCGGTGTTCTGTGCGAGGGTGGTACTACCCTGGGCAAACCGACCCATTCATGCTGAAAGCAGTAATAGCTTCAGCGTGGTTCTACCATCTATAAAAGGCTTAGTAATACACAGACGCAGATATATGTATGTTATACATACATCATTCGGACAAGTGCAAGTATTATGTATTTTTTTATATGTATTTACAATGAGGACACTGGATATAAGAAATACTGTACAATGTATTCTCTTATTTTCTCGCACCTTAAATCCTATAGATGTATGTTTGTCTCTCTTCGTTTCATCGAGTTTCATAACACTACGGGACTGAAGAAGTTTCACTTTAAAAATAATATAATATGGTTTTCTTATGTATTTTTTTAGGATTTTTTTCTGGACTTTCTAATCAAATAGACATCTAAACTAAATCTTTATTATATCAGCGCGAAACAACATTCATGAAAAGTAAATTTTAATCACACTTCTATTTTAACATTGACAGTTGACATCTAATGTTTAAAAAGAATAATAGAATAATGCTGTAAGATATAAATTAAAGTCTAAGAACGAAGAAAGAAAGGAATAAGTACAAATTTTATCTTCGATAATCCGTATTCCACATACATTTAGAAATAATATCTAGGATTTCGTAAATCGAACGTATTAAAGATACTGTAGGTATATTTGCCACATCATAAGCCTTAATCGTCTAAGCCGAGACTGGTTTTCACAACTTACTATTTCATTCCAAAAAGATAATAATCTAGACCCGTTATCGTCTGGATACTTACTTATAAGGCTAGATAACATCTTATATGTACTAAAATATATTCGGATAATGAAATCGGAGTTTCATATGCACAGGTCTTATTTATCGTTATTGTTAGCAGGGTGTATATACGACATAATCGATGCAGTCAGGATGCCAATAAATACCAAGTAGTTACTTTAACTCTTTATTTGGCCAGTAGCAGTAGTCGCCTTACAGTACTTTTTACAATGGAATGCGTAGATAACACTGACATCTTGCCTTTTATAGGCCGAACTATATAATTTATAAGACGAACTATATAACTCAAAGCAATTACCATCTTCTTATAATTCTGCTATATGTTTTAAGTAACACAAAGATAATAATTAATGAACAAATTATTATTTACGTACATCAATTCTATATAAAATCATTGTTATATCATTGTTACTTATGTATTTGAAATATGTGTGTCTAGAGACATCTAGCACTTTATAGGTCAAACTATTGAAGTCAAAACAATTACTATTATTATCATAAAACTAATGTTGTGCAAGTAATAAATGAACAATATCAATTCCTATTGAAATGACTCATTGAAATCTATATAATTATAATAATTCTCATTTATGTATCTTTAATAAAATGGCGTTAGTGTTAATGTGTCTCTCTTATATGTTGGCGCTTGGCGCTAGTATCAATGCGTATCTCTAATATGTAGCGCTAGTATCTCGAGTCTTGAATGACGAGCGGTACCGGAAGTAGGTAGCTAACAATCGTTATATTAATATCTTAATTGCAAATATTTCATTTAAGTTGTATACGAATTATATGCCTTTGTAATTTTTCACTGTCTAATGACTGATAAAGATTATATATCAACGAGCATTCTAAAATATTTTATATTTATATTGTACGCAGAATCTCCTAAGTAATAGATGCATCCCATAATCTTTAGTACTTCAAATTCTGATATTTTGTGAAAGCATCTCTTTGTGAAACACAAAGCGTGTCAATATAGTTGCAACAGATTTTGTCAATAGTAGTATTTGAAAGGAGTAGTCCGGTGAAGCTGTTAAGACCTTGCTGGGTAAATAGCGTAGTCAGATCGAAAAAAAAGTATTTGAAAGGTAATTAATTATTTTATCTTCATGTATTTCATTAGGTTTATCTATTTTTATAACAATAATAATGATTACAGCTGCTTCGAGCACTTCGTGTATAATATTAAAAACTAGCTTAGGGCTCGTGATTTTGCTTACGTATATCTATATACAGTATAGATTTAAACTAACCCTCATCTCATTTTTTTTTTCAAATAATAATTTCGACTTTTGTAACTATTACAATTTATTAAATGAAAAGAAACGCGAGTTATACTTGATATTCCTATTCTTTTTAAATCACCTAGAAATACTTGTAATACTCAAAATGTCACGACGTCAGGACATCTTTAATTTTATAATTTGGATTTATTGTTACAATGAATAATGAGATCTTCTACAATTCCCAATACACTTATTGATTTGTTGATATTTGAACTGGCAAACGTTAGATAGGTAATCGTCGAACTCTTCGGTTAGTAAAACCGAGTTCGTGATATTTGATACAGTTTGTTTCCATTGCAATCATAGTCTCATCTTTCCATATGATTGCTATCAACCTGTAAGATAATTTATTTTATTTTAGTATGTACTTAAATTATAATTTCTGCAGAAGTTATTCTCCAGTTTATCACTCTTAATAGTAATATATAATCTATTAATGTTTAAAGTTTCAAGAAAGCAGACAGCATTTTTCCCATTTCAGGACTGTATTCGTGTAGTGTGGCAACTTACAGGTTGTGTTTTAGGTAAAAAGCTTAATAACTATGTCTTCTATTGTAATAATAGCCATCCCTTATTCTGTATTATATATGTCCGGTATTACTCGTATTAATGTAACCCAATGTGTATGCAAAATTTCATGATGTTCGGTTGAGTAGTTAAGGAATTAAAGACTAACAAACAAAAGAAATTCACACTTGAATATATATTCGCACACATTTTTAACAGTAAAATAAATATTTATTTGTATAACTAAATAGCTGCTTTTTGTATACTGGTATAGCAAATCTCTGATAATACAAAAGTATCCTATAAATTATTATAATTTGCAATGGAAACTGTTGAAGCCGTGCAACTAATGGCAATTGCACATTAGCGCGGGCCCGTTGCTCCGTGTCGTGACGTTACCGGCCCGATAACGGCTCATCGGGACCTTGACTAGCGGAATGAACTTAAAGAGATCTCCGAATCATGTGCTTTTGTTCTATAAACAGATTCAACTGATATCGTCTACGCTTAAACGAGAAATATCACAGTACGGTGTTTTTGCTTCTTCGGAATTTTATCCAGTTTAATGGAAGTTATTTTGTCCTGTAACTCTCAAGTTGCATTAAACTGGGTTTATTTATTTTGGATTAATATTGTAATTATATACCTCGGGAACAGTACTTTTTGAGGATTGAAGGTAGTCTATGCTCTTTTCTGTACCCCTGACAACTTATTTACGTAATTGCATGGGACGTAAAAGCGTAACATACAGATAAACTCACATTCGTATTTAAATTATCTATAGTCTTGTACCAAAAGCCGTAGTTGCTGCATTTAAAATTTGGCGGAATTTAGTAATTTGAGCATGCTAGAGTTAATTTTCAAATTTCTATTATAGAGATAAATTATAATAATTTTTGTAGTATGATTAAAATTTTGCTTCAAGGTATTGATTTGATTTTTGTTGTTAAATATAATGAGCAGTCTTGATATTAAAGTGTTTATTTATCTTAAATGTGGCGAATATGTATTGTTAGTAACCTACAAATGTACCCATAACTCTATCCTAAGAGAGAGAAAGTACGAGGATGATCTGACGTTAGGTTTTTAAATGTCATTGCGGCAGGTCATGGCGCGGGACGTGGGAGATTCACATTTCACCCGCAGAACAGCTTTCTGTACAAGCCGTTGTATAATATGAAGCAACTGGTTTGATAGTTGCCACGAAACTATAAGTTAGAGTACAGTTATAGATGTATGTAAATGTATCTTCAAATGCGACTGAAGATTAATTCAATAGGTTAGAGTAAATGTATGATTGTAGAAATGTATGGAAATAAGTAGTACAAATGTGTTATATGTCGAGTTATTATTTTTTTTTAAATATCATATAGGAGGCAAACGAATATGCGGGTCACCTGTTGTTAAGCGATCACCGCCGTCCATAGACAATGGCAACCCCAGATGAGTCGCAGGTACGATACCAGCCTGTGTTTGGGGGAATGGAGAGAAAGGGAGAGGAGAGGGGAGATGGGTCTGAGATGTTCTCACTGACCAAACAAAATGCAACAATGCAAGCACTGTTACTTCTCGTCGGTTTTCTGTGAGAGGATGGTGCTACCGCGGGCGAGCCGACCCATTCATGCTGAAACCAATAATAGCTTCAACGTGGCGCTACCACATACTAACATAACGATTCAATTTCCTAGATCAGAGGAGAAACTGGATAGAGTATTGTTGTCGGAATACGATCAATGACACAATAGCCCTCACTTTTCAGTTAATTAGGTAAGCTCTGCAGAATAGCTTACTATTTGGTTCCTATAGGTTACCGTTAAAAACTAATGTTACTTAAAGGAAACAAACTAATAGAATATACATTGCGTAGTATTAGAGTGAGTAAAAAGGGAACGATATAATACTATGCTCTAGATTAAAGTGAACGGATTCGAAGCATTTCAATTTACTTTTCTACACATATTATTCTTGGTTATCTTAGCAACAGTTGTCAGACACATTGCGCAATTGATTTCACGCAATAACGAGTATCGTAAGACTTCGTAAGAAATACCGTTTTTATTTCTTTCAGATCGCCTGGTCAGTTCCTTTGATAAATGTCTTTAGTGTCAAGGCTTTTTTGTATTCACATTGTGGGAATAGGTGAAGGAAAAAGTCTAATGTGTGTTCTTCAGACAAACTTTATTTTATTATGTAAAATTTTAAAGTTTGCGCTAAAAATATGAGGTCTGAATGAAGGACAAGAGAATGGCGAAATAGAATTCCAATTGATGGAAATGTCACAAGACTCGTATAAACCAGTAATATTTTGCGATAAGTCGTTAAACTTTTGCAATAGGAAGTGTACTTTGCAAGGTGAACTTAAAGTAAACTCGGTAATAAGTATTGAAAGTAGTCTATATGAGAGAGTCATCTATTATTCGCTTACTTTTTAAACTGTATAGGATTTTAGCGATTGACCGCTATTATGCTCATCAATGTATCAAATGTTGATGTGCTGAAGATGTTACCTATAATCGCTTTGGGAGAGATGTTTCTTATGAGGGAGGCATTTAACCAACTAGATAATTAGACAAAGCTCTCCTACAATGTTTCTATAACATGTTGAGTTTAATGCTGGGTTTGAACCTACGTCAATCGATGTGATGTTCAATAATATCACTGAGACATTACCATTTTAAATAAGTGATACAATATAAGTTGAGAATGGAATGAAAAAAACAAAAAAATCAGGTTTCATGAGCCACATTTGCTTTCATTTGTGAAATTAACAAAGGTTCGCTGTGGACGGATACAGCAAGGATGATATCATAATGGATTTAACTTCGTAATATTACTTAGTATTTTAAAAGATTATCAAAATTTTTAAAACTTGTATATGAATGATGAATGTAAATAGTATTATGATTTAGGTAATTAGTAAGTAGCTAATCTTAGAAGTGATGATGGCTTCGTATTTAAAGTGACCCCACATCGCGTCGATAAATTTTGGTCTGAATCCTTGTGAATGAGTACCAGCTTTGGATAAAAAAAACATTGCGATGAAATTAAAGCCTGGTGATAGGGTTTTTATAAGCCCGCCTGGTTAGATAACACTTTATAGTTGAAAATCGTTCTCCAAATACCTGTAATAATGAGTGTGTTCCGGCAAACTTGTGAGCCAAGACCCCTTTAATTCAACTGGTTTACCATCTTGGGCCATATCTTATTTAACATTAAGTGAGATTGTGGTCAAATACTAAGACCTATAAAGCATAACATGGTTTTTCATTCATACAGACCTTGCTGTGTAGGTTCGTTGTCAAAAGGTTTAGATTAATTCGGACTAGACAGGTTTATATCCACCTTATAGTTGAAAATCGTTCTCCAAATACCTATGAGTGTGTTTCAGCAAACTTGTGAGCCAGACCGCTTTAGGTTCAACGGGTTTACCGTCTTCGGCTATATCTCATTTAACATTAGTTGAGATTATGGTCAAATACTAAGACCTATAAAACATAAAATAGTTTTTCATTCATACAGACCTTGTTGTGTAGGTTCCTTATCAAAGGCTTAGATTAATTCGAACTAGACAGGTTTATATGAGATGTGCGTTTACAACCGTAAAACAAATTGCTTCACAGATGTCGGTTTAATGAACAGTTCTATGAGGAGAAAGTTGCGTTGGATATTACGTATTGTAATAGTAATAATTGTATTGTGTGTCTATGTCTACTTTGTTACCTTGTTATATAAAAGGCAATATTTTGACTAACTCAGTGGCGTGTATCCTGAAGTAGTAAAGAGATAAATTTCAAATTAGAAGATGATCTTGAGTTTACCTTTTTCGCGTAACTCTTTAAGCACTTCTTGAAATTGAAGTCCTAACGGGATGAAAAGGGTTGCTAAATGTGTATGAGAAATCATTCTAAGAAGTCACATACGTAAGCATTAAATAAATTATGTTTGAAATTCGTAGGTGTTTGTGGTAAGGTAAGTCAAGTTTGCATGGGAAATAATAATCTTCGAATCTCATTTATTCATCTAATACTTATGTATAGTTTACCCGAATCTCTTTTAGGCCTCTCTAGGCGAACTGACACTAAAAAGTAATAATGGCTATTGAAGCGAATAAAAAACAAGGATCTTTGTGATGTTGCCAACAATAAATGAAACAGACATGTATTTTTTTTAAATGATCTAATAAGTAAAATATTAAAACATAATGAAGAAAGTGAAATGTGAGAACATAGTAAAGTAATTCATAACTTTGCTCCTACATTTATTAGTAGGTATTTAAGTAATAATTGTAGGCATAAGATATCCGATAATATATTCATCTGCTTTAACTTTGTATTTACCAAAATACCAACGCTAAGTAGGTCGCGAGCCGATGACAGTATGTCGAAAGATGAGTAAGATGAGGCCAGCATACGAATAGAGTGAAGTAATTTTGCAAATAAGAAAACGTGTCAGGTGTTTTTAAGCTTTTGTTTGCCTCAACTTGTTAAAATCACGGAGGCTTCATAATAATAAATATGGATTGTGAAAACGTTATTTGAGGCTTATAACGAAGAGCAACGATTCAACAAACAAGGATGCAAACATAAATATATTAGTAGAATCATAATCATAAATTCGATGAAGAGATAAAAATGAAATATAAATTGATCAGAAATATGTTATAAGTGATAGTATAATTATATTAACAATGTAAAATATAACTATAAATTAATAACTGTGAAACTTGCTACAGAATAATCTATACTATAATAAAATCATAAATAAATATGTGTGTTCAGGGGGAGAATATAATTTAAAGTCATATCGCCAAGTCTTCTTCTTTTTCTTCCATTTTATTTTTGGCAACCAGTCTCATATTTATAGACTATTACTGTCATTGTCAAGTGAGTAATGATATTACAAGTTTCTTCATATAATTTCAATGAACTAACAAGATGGGAGCCATCTTGTTAGAACTTTCCTGGGAGTTTTTGTGTCAAGTCAGAATCTATGCTTTGTCGTATTATTTCCGATCCACTTCACTTGTACACAATAACCAAACTATATTACGTAAACCACCACCAACATTACACAATATAGAGCCAAATAACACAAGATTATGGATAAAATATAAACACCATTACATGACATTCCAAGATACCGTCAAAAACTCCCATTTCCAAGTCCTACGGTACATTTACAAATGTAAATGTCATTGTCAGTCGCCTTTTTAATAATTCTACTGGCTACAAGTCCTTTAAGCCGCCTCAACTTCATACTCTTCTCTTTCCTGGTGACTTTAGAGTTGCATTCAACTATGAATGCTAGCTTGTTTACTAAATCATAATTTACGTCACGCTTAGTCATTCTAGTTTAACATATATTTGAGATTGATACATTCCAAAGTGTTTGATTGAATAAGGCGTTACTTTGCGGAATTCCGTCATTGCTGAACACAACTATAGGGTAAAGTACTGATGGATGTGTAAAGTAACGTCCACTATATATTTAAATTCCAACATAATTTGACCAATCAACACGAAAGTTAAGACACCTTAAATGTTTTTATGGAACAAGTTTTTAAATTATCCAATTTGTTACGATCTGCCACATAGGTGAATATCTGAATACAGAGTCAACAATACCTCTTTTAGCTACAAAATGACAAATGTATTCAACACTGTGATCATATTTAAATACCTATGCATGGGATCGACAAAGAGTTAAACTATACGAGGTTTCATTAGAAAGAAATGTTTTTAAGTTTGTTTAATCAAATGTGGTAGAGCCACGCTGAAGCTATTACTCGTTACAGCACAAATGGGTCGGCTCACCCGGGGTAGTACCACCTTCTCACAGAAACACTGATGTGAAGTAATAGTGCTTGCATTGTTGCGTTTCGTTCGGTCAGTGAGAGTGCCGGATAGTTACCTCCCCTCCCCTTTCCCACTCCCCCTCCTTTTCCCCACTCCTCCTCTACCCCAAACACTGGCTGGCAACGCACTTGCGACTCCTCTGGTGTTGCAAGTGTCTATGGATGGTGGTAATCACTTAGCATCAGGTGACCCATCTGATCGTTTGCTTCCTATTTTATAAAAAAAAATGGGTTATTAAGTTCAAAAAAAAATCTGTAAGTTTTCTTCTATACTTTTCTCCTTTTCAGCTATTTATATTATAATGACTCATAAATAAAATTTCACAATGAACCGCCTCAATCGATTCCGGTCTCGGTTCATTATAAATTTAATGCGATTTATTTATTCGACCTGTTCGTGTTTGCTTTGACAGAATTCAGAACGAGTCACTCCCATCGTCCTACGCGCTGACAGCGAAAGCTTGTAATAATTAAAATTAACTACTTTGTTTCTCCGTACAATTAGTTTAATTTCTATTGTAAGAATACATTTCTTAAATACGACTTATATAAAGTGGCTAAACACGTTCGGGAAATTTTAGAGCAAATTTGAAACTAAGCCGTACCACTGTACGAAGTTGTTACTTCTGATCTTTATTCATTACAAAATGTAGAGCAAGTATAGTCATTACTTGGTACAAATATATTAAGTACTAACCTCTGCCCGCAACTTCGTTCGCGTAGAATAGTTACTTTGGGCTAACGCTAACACGCAGCGGAAGATCTCAAAAGGAAAAAAAAAACGATTTTTAAACATACCTCATTGGTGCTACACTCATATTGGTCTTAGCGTGATGATATATATCCTACAAACCATTTTTGAAAAATGAGCTATATAACATTGAGAGATATTTTTTCAAATCGAACCAGTAGTTTCTGAGATTACCCCCTAAAGCGTCACAAACTTTAACACTTTATAATATTAGTATATATATATATCTATGGGATTCTTGGAAGATATTGAAACAAAATATATCACATGAATTAAAAGTAAATTATTATATAACGAGATAATTTTAAGCTTTTTTACGGAATTGTGTTTAGATCAGTCTCATAGTATTTTGAAAACTATATTAATGCCAAATTTAAATGTGCAGCAAAATTGTACAGAACCTTTGCATCCACGCTTAAAGGTGTGGTCAGGATTCCAGTAAATTACCTTGAGCCGTGACATTACGTTGAAAATGTTATCTTGAAAAGGTTGATGCGATTACTCTAGGTTATAATAGACTAATGACCGTCTTAAGATTTGAGTCTAGTAATTTGAAGTTAGTGCAAATTATTAATACAGTAACTAACAGTGCAATCCTTCAGCCGTTGATCTGTATCCACTAACTGTGTGGCACAATTTGAATAGCCGTTTTTATGACAGTAAGTCATCTGGTACACAGGTTTGGATATTCATTTTACGCCTACATCTAGGGCGTTGCTAACATCACTTACATAAGGGTTGTTTATTTTGTATAAGTGAGGTGCTTTTAAATCTGCCTACAGTATGGCTCTTTTAAGATATTTTCGGACAATATATGTATATCCTGATTCATACGCCTTTATACGCCTATACGATGGCTTAAAAATCTGCATCGCTGCAACGTTGTTTTATATAGAATGGCAAGAACAATACGCTAGCGATCTTAAAAATAAATATTTAATTAGTATTGCTAATTGCTGAGTCGGAGCTATTGTTTCAGTGGCGATTCTCTCTCACAATTGCCATTGTGGTTAGACAATGTTGGGAGTTGACCTCAAGGATCATGATGTAACATCTTTTTGTCTGATTCTGTTGAGGAAGCGATCGGATCGTTCTCGGAACGTTGACTCCAGTGTCGAAGACGTAAATTTAGGTTCGTGATAAAGAAAGTAAGATTATTTAGTGTTTTTTAATATCTATAAAGCTTTATTTTTATTGTAAACTAGTTATATCTGGGGATCCGTACGCATTTGTTACAATGTAAATTTATGCATTCAAACTTTCTTGAGAATCGGCTGAATTCTGTACGGAATTTGATATTCTCCAGTGCCACTTAACGGATTAGTTGTAGTGAAGTGAATAGCGTAAATTTCTGTAGGTGGTAGAGCCACGCTGAAGCTATTACTGGCTTCAGCATGAATGGGTCGGCTCACATGGGGTAGTACCACCCTATCATAGAGAACCGGCGTTAAGTAACAGCTTGCATTGTTGTGTTTCGTTCGGTCAGTGCGAGAGTTGAAGATCAACCTCTCCTCACTCTTACCCTCTCCTCTTCCATTCCTCTCTCCTCTCCCCTAACTCAGGTTGGCAACGCACATACGATTCCCCTGGTGTTGCAAGTGTATGGACGGTGGTGACCACTTCAGAGGTGACCAACCTGTTCGTTTGCCTCTTACGATATAAAAAAATACTTTTCCATTTCGGTTTGCTAAACTACGTTAAAAAGTTGACCAGTGATATAGTCAATACAAAATTTTTATAACCACACATGTTTAAAACTCATCAAGCTACGAATCTGGTCTGGGAGATAGCGACTCCTTGGTTTCTTAGAAATGGTTAGTTAACTTTATTAACTCTCTCTTTCAATTAATTTCGCATCATTCAATGTTTTATTACGATCATTTAGTTACCTTGTACTACAATATATTGTATTAATTGCATTTCCCTTTATAACTTTCTATTGCATCTTAAGTATTTATAGCCTTACCTGTCCGAGTGTTTCTAGTTTATTATGTTTTAACGATGGTGTGGACTAACTTGATAGGGGCTGATCTATTTCACCCAACATTTTGATTATTACGTGTATTGTTTTGACTTAATCCACTATTGATTCTTTATGCTATGATTACTTTTATTAGACAAATTATTTTTTAATATTTAGGTAATGTTTATAACGATGATTTATTCAAACAATGATAATTTATAACAAATGTCCTTAAGTATTTTTTGTTACAAATTTTGTCGAATATTTGAAATTAATTTATAGTACCTGAGAATAAGTGTATTGGGGGAAATTCGTTATCAGTTAGCTTACTAATAGTGTGTACATATGATACTAAATTAACTGTTGTTTGTTCAAACAACAGTCTGGTTGAACTAACCTTAATGAGATTTTTAGCGGTTGGACTTTGTATAGCATGACTTAGGCTACATATACTCGCGTCTTTGTGAAAACGACGCGATACTGACCCAAAATAACAGATATCAGTATTTATTGTTAATGCTAAAATTGTATTAAAAGTCAAAGACAAGTCTACAATATGATTGTTTTAGATAAAACATGTAGTTTTCATGAGACTTTTTCACAAAAATGTAATAATTTTGTTTTTAAACTATGATAGCTGTTTTCTTATAATAATATCTGTAAGTGTCTCTCTCCAAGAGTATTTCTTCCCAGGAGTAAGGCATATGCATTACCATGTAAACCAACGATTTATTGACAATTTAATACCCTGAAAATTCTATATGTCTGTATTTTCTCCTCTACATTATGATGCTTTGCGAACATTTCTCGAAGTTGGGGTGTAAGAGGTGTCGAGTAATGTCTTAAGACTTGAGACACCCAAGCCAACCTCACCTGCACGTGGTGCACCCTGCTGAATAACGAACGAGGCAATGGCGAAAGCGGGGTGGTAGGGATTTACAGCCCGACTGGGTCGCAACCACCACGCATATGGTGAAAAAGCCCGTCATAGTGACTCGCTTCTGCGCGTCGCGTTTCGGTATCAGCCTGTGCATATCCAGTACCGGGTGACTTTCGTCATTATGGCTGGCATGACAGCGGCGACCGGCGATGGATAATCTGTCTCTCGGTGGTTGCCGATGTTTTTGGATTGTACTATGCTTAACATCAGGCATAGTGCAGTCACTATGTCGTGCTTCGATTAAAAAAAAAGTAATAATACTCCCTTACGCTATCTTCATTCTATATCAGCGGTTTTCAATTAAATTCAAAGACACCTGTTGATTCATATTGTTTTATATATAACGTTGTTATTTAAATTGCAGTTATTTGTTTATCATTTGTAATAATTCCTCGTATTCATTATTGTTTACCTTTTTTCAGATGAATAAGCAACATTCATAAACTGAGGAATGCGAACACACCAGTGTAACAATTTTCGCGTAAGTACCAATACAATATATTATACTTAGTGTAAACGTTTTATTTAACAATTAGCTGTGCCCACAACTTCTTCCGTGTGGAAACTCATAAACCAAACAGTAACGAATAAAGCCATCTGAATATATTCGATGTTATTACAAAAAAGTTAAATACGTATTGAATACTTGCTTTATAAAAGTTTGCGTGCTTACGTATTAAATGCACCGCGTTCGCCGAACGTTTGACATCTTGCTCGTTTGTCTCACTTTGGTTAGGTTAGGTTAGACTTGCGATAAAGGATAAAACGAGCTTGACGCACAGCGGTTGGCGAGCGCGACGCATTGAATACGTAAGTACCCAAACTTTTTTAAAGCAAGTATTCAGTACGTATTTAACTTTTTTGTAATAACACGGATCACATCTAACTACTATCTACTTTTCTCTCATACTTATTTTGAGCTGTCATTAAAATTTCAATAACTTTTGATATAATAGACCGATTAAAAAGTAAATGTAAATCGAAGATACATTTTATGATTATCTTTTTTATGACTTCATCGTGACCTGGATCTGGATATCGTGAGATGGAGTACTGCTCACCCATCTGGACTGGTTCTCCTGCGTACCAACTTTCTCCTTTTGATTCCGTGCAAAGGCGAGCTATTCTTATTGTTGACGATTCTGAATTAATACGCGGACTAGAAACTTTAGAACTTCGTCGAGACATTGTCTGTCTATGTGTGCTGTACCGTATGTGTAATGGAGAGTGCTTTGAGGAACTCTTTATTATGGTACCCTCTTCTCCTTTTCAAACTCGCAGCTCCCGCCGCTGGTTGGCTGCTCATCCACCCACCTTAAAAGCTAGAAAAATGGCGACTACTGTTAGGTTCTCTCAAACCTTCCTTATGCGTACGCTAGCGTTGTGGAATGGGTTACTCAGCATGGTTTTTCCTCAGGGCTATGATATGGGGCTCTTCAAGAAGGGACTGAAACGCGCTCTTCAAGTTTGGCAACACAACAGTGATACCCTTAATGTTGCAGTTGTTCCTAGGCGACAGTAACCATTTACCATTAGGTGGGACGTCAGCCTGTTTTTTGCCTTTTGGCATTAAAAAAAGATCGCAGTTTTTAGCAGTGATGCGTGTTCATACAAACAGGACGATTGACATTTCTAAAAATGATTGATGTGCATTTTATATTATACTTGCAACATTTTTTTTTTCACAAAAATCTAAATTATAATAAAACTTTAGTTTTACATTTTTGTTATACGTAGGTACAGATAGATTACCTTATCCTAATTTTACTGCATTCTTATTAAACAATTAACTAGAAAATACGTCTGATGTAAACTGAATTAATTCAGTCTCTCGTTCTCTATTAACCTACACTATATCAATTGATGTCAATAATATTGGTCAGATTAACAATTATGTCTCATAGTAGTAACTGGTTTTGTGATTAATCTTTATCCATAAAACTGATATTTCATAGGTCCCGTAGTGTATAAGTGAAATAAATAGCATTTCTTTAATTGTTTGTATTGCGATATAACCGCTGTTCGTTTTATTTAGTTGGTATTTTATTAAAGTAACCTGTAACTTTGTTGAAGTCATATTTGTAACATTTCTATTAAATATGTAGTTAAGTACCTTTTTCTTTTTTGTTTGACAGTCGATTTTTTTTTGTTTAGTTTCTATTGACAACATTAAGAGTTACCAATAAAAAAAATTGAAACAGTTCATTTTTTAAGTGTAAACTTTAAGCGATTTTTGGTAGGGGTAGAAAAAATACTTTTGAGTTCACGTCACCGATAATCTCGACATGCTCGTGACGTATAGCGTCTGTGTCTGCGTGTAGCGAACTGACTACGCAATTGACCTAGCAAGGTCTTAACAACTTCACCGGACTACCTTAGGTTAAACGAATTTTACGAACTATTCATAAATTGAATCATAACGAAACCCAGTGAGATTATTGCATATTTGTTAACACTAAAGACGATCGTTCACCTATTAGGAATTGCGGGTAACTTTTGGGTGCGGCTTTGACAGGAACTTAAATTAATATTAAGTCCTTTTATGATAACTCATAATATCACTGTATATGGCTACTAACACCGGATTTGCCTCGAGCCTAACACGGTCTTAGCGTTTCGTCACACCAAATTGAGTCGAGACTCGGCCCACATTCCAACGTTTGTTTACTGATTCGAACTTCTCAATGAATGTTTTAGCTCCTATTTGTGTATATACGATATTTCAGAAAATTGCCTATAAGGAACTAACTCTGAAGTTGTTGTTAAATAATCTTTGTTTATAGCATTTTTCCCTTTATAAGGTCTTCAGTACTGATCTATCTGAGTCTATACGGTAGCATAAATATTGTTTATAAAATTCACTTATCCGTGTAGGGCACTTATTGTTTTTATCTTAATTTTATATAGAACAAATGCCAATATCTGACTGAATGTAATTTAACTGGCATATGGTGTGCCCATGTGCTGGTTTCCAATTAGTATAATGAAACCAAGTGACAAGAAACAACAAATAAACATGGCGGGCACAGTGTTAGTTATACTTTTTTTAGCGCAACTTTTTTGCCAAATTATGTTATTTTATTTTCTAAACCCCTTTAGTGTTCTTTTTTTCAAGATGTTTTTTCTACAGCTAAACTTGTCATGTTCTGTAACTCGTTACTGGAAACCAAACAAAATGAAGCGCTTAAATGCCATAGTAACTTGCTTATCACCTTTGACTGGGAAACGTTTAAAATAAAGTATAAATTACGATATATGATATATGTATATGATAGATAATATATGTATACAGTTTTTTTTTTATATCATAGTAGACAAACGAACAGATGGGTCACCTGATGTTTGGTGATCACCATCGTCCATAGACACTTGCAACACCAGGGGAGTCACAAGTGCGTTGCCAGCCAGTGTTTGGGAGGAGGGCGGGAGGGGGACAGGAAGGGAAGGAGGAAGGGGAAGATAGGTGAGTCTCCGGCTCTCTCACTGACCGAACGAAACGCAACAATGCAAGCACTGTTACTTCACGTCGGTTTTCTCTGAGAGGGTGGTGCTTCCCTGAACGAGTCGACCCATTCGTGCTGAAAACAATAATAGCTTCAGCTTGGCTCTACTACTACAAAACAGTACACTACAGTACAGTGATACTAGCTTTTATACATAAAATAAGAATCTATATTTTCTCTCGAATTCTCTACGCTATTGACCTAGCAAGGTCTTAACAACTTCACCGGACTACATAATAAGAATGTAAATCTAACTTGTCTGTTCTTTTTCGATTTTCGTGAAGAGTAACTGTTGCAAGTGTCTAATAATAAATAATAAAACACAATTTAAATCATTTTTAGAAATGTATATCTGTCTGTCTGCTTGAATGAACACGCTTATTTTTTTTTTTTTTTTCGAAATGACTACTCTATTGACCCAGCAAGGTCTTAACAGCTTCACCAGACTACTAAGGCGAGCGCTTAAGGCACTCAGCCGATTTTATTTTGGCAACCAGCTTAAGGGTGCACGGCACACCTCGGCTTGGCTGTTGCCTGTTTCATGTAAAATCGCGACCTATCTTAGCTAACCTAGATAACTATTCATATATGTATGAGTTGTTGAAACGTATATGTGTACCAAGCATATACGCCTCAACAACTCCTCCATATATTTATTATCGGAAAATTGAAAGTTTCTCAGTTCGATAAGGGATAAAAGTAAACCCTTCCACTTTCATGTGTAAGCGTGTAGGCGTGCACGTGTGTGGGGGTGATCGTGTGTTGTTGTAGCAGTGATGTATATTTGTGTGTCACCGTATCGCACAAGCAACGCACTCAAGGGCTCCCTACCGAGAGATCGAACCTAGGCTTGAGCCGCTGACGTGGGAGGCCCAATCGGGTTGAATGAACACGCATCACTGCTAAAGTACTACGTTTTCAATAAAACCACACAAAGAAAATCATAAAGCATATCTTCGAGAATAACTTAGTCTTCATTTCGTTAAAATCGGTCCACTCTATCAAAAGTTATTGTAATTTTAAAGACGACGCGGCGTAACTACAAGAGAAAAATAAATGAGTAAATGGGCTTACATTGGGATTGCATTCGGATGATTTTAATCATTGTTTTTTACATAAGTTGCATATAACTTGTTAAGGTTATATAAAAAGGTTGAACATTTCATTAAGAAGAGAAGTATTTTTCCTGAAGTATAAACTACATTAAAACGAGGGAAGCCGGAACTTACGTAAAAGTTTCTATGCGGACGAAGTCATAGGCACAGATAATTCCTATATGATACATCAATGTTGAAACGCATTCTAATCTATTTTTCTCACAATATTTTGTCGCATAAATTCTTAAATACGTGTATTGGCGGTGTCAATAAGCATACAAAACAAATGTCACGGTTATTCTTGTTTGCACCGTTAAATGTGTCCAAAGTAAACCAGGTTGATTGTCGCTTTGAAAATAAAAATACTTTGTTCATTAGTAACAGAATGTTTGTATGCCATTGGGTGTTACCCGCGGCTTCCCTAGTTTTAGTGTAGTTTGTACTTTGGGAACAGCACTTCTTTTCTTAATGAAATGTTCAACCTTTTTATAACCCTAATAAGGTATACGAAAGCGTAACATACTTGTAGTCCGGTGAAACTTTGAAGGCCCTAAAATAAGGCCAATAGCGTAATCAGTTCGAGGAAAAAAAAAAGCGTAACATACGAACGAACTAACATTCCTGTTTATGGTATTAGTTTGGGTGACTTAAGTTTTACTGTTAAGGCATAATCAAGATATTGTACTTCTAGATATTCTACAGAATATCTTGTATTCTACAGAATATCCAACATTATACGGAATATCCTATATTCCACAGAATATCCAATGAAGTTATACATTTTAGGAACTAAAAACGTGTAGACCGGTGAAGCTGTTAAGACCTTGCTAGGTCAATAGCATAGTCAGATCCAAAAAAAAAGAACTAAAAATGTGTACTCCTCTTTAGGTTAACTAAAAAAAGAATCTTGTAAATAATTGTAGTTCACGTAAGCGAAGACGCGGGCATAACTAGTTGTTAAAAAATGAACATTCATTGTTTTGGTTTAAACAAAAATTACTACAGTCACTTTTTACGATAGTAAAAACTCGAATGAGCTCGCGGTTCGCTCTATTTAATATTGTTCTCATTTGGAACAATGAGACGAAAGTGAATTTTGATGTTAGGTGAAACACCTAGGGATGGCAACAATGAGAAATTGTTTTTTTTTTTTATCATAAACTGCGACTTGTTTTATCGATCATTTCTTAAAGAGCTCTAGCCTTATATTTTGATCTCAAATTAAGTTCCGTTAATGTACTGTCTTGTGTTGGTTAACTAAACATTTTCAGAAAATACAACACTTATTTAAGTTGGGGCAGCAAAATAAATAACGAGAGAAAAAATTAAAAACTATGCAATATAACACGTTGAAGTTCAAGTTTATATGAGTCTACACTCATGGCAGACATTAGTTACGACAATTAGCTTAAAACAAAAAGATGTTTTTTATATTCGATACATCATAGAAACATATTCTCTACATCGTTTATATTTATCGGTTTAATATTTAAAATTAGCTTTAGAAAAATGTTTTATATACTTTAAAACCTTCTTGTAGGTGGTAGAGCCACGCTGAAGCTATTACTGGCTTCAGCATGAATGGGTCGACTCGCTAGTACCACCCGACACACAGAAAACCGATTTGAAGTAATAGTGCTAGCATTGTTGCGTTTCGTTCGGTTAGTGAGAGCGCTGGAGGCTCACCTATTCCCACCTTCCCCTCTCCTTTTTACCCTCTCCCAACGTACCGTCCGCCGCATGGTAGGGGCAGCCAGGGATCGCGCATGCTCACTGACCTGATAAACTGCCCCTGCGGCAGCCTGGCGAATGAACGCCAGGCTTCGCCCTACTATAGAGAAGCTACTGGGTACACGACCAGCAGCCTCCCCTCGTCAGCCTCACCCGTGCAACGAGGAGATGGGGGGCCCCGCCCCATCCCGTCAGGTTTGGTGACGGTTTTGGGAGAGACGGGCATTACACCTCGCCCCTCCCGCTGCTCTTCTTTGGCGGAGAGGACCACTTCTGGGATCGACCCCCCGGCCCTCTCCGCCGCCTATCCCGACACACACTGGCAACGCACTTGCGACGCCTCTGTTGCTACAAGTGTCTATAGACGGTAGTGATTACTTAACATCAGATGACCTACCTATTCCTTTGCCTCCTATGATATTAAAAAAAAAAAACAGTTATAGCCTATATTTGAAAATAATAAGAGATGATAATAAAATAAAAAAATAATCATAATATAATGCATAAAGTGAAGCAACCCTATATACGCGCCGTGACCCCACGCCGTGCCTCCACGATAAATCATTGTTTTGTTCATTAAAATATGTTTATAGATTTGTTATGATTTTTTGTTGTATGTTTTTGTTTTTCTATATTTTTATCAATGGCCGAGTTGTAATATTTATTACAGGTATTGTTTTACTATGAACAAGGTGTTGGACAAAATGTCTTAACAATTTTCTTTGATATTTGATTGAAGAAAACGTTACTTTGAGGAAATCCATCATTGAATACTAAGGTGGTGCTACTTTGCACTTCTGCCGGGAATTGATTGGAGCGAAACACGTGTAATCAATTGTCGAGATTACACGTCGTCAATCTACAACATATTTTAATTAATTTATTGATAATTATTATATTTATATTAATTATACAAAATATAATTGATATATACAAAATATATGTTTATTAATTAATTGATTTTTTTTGTTGTAGTTAGACGTAGTAGCGGTCAATCAATTCCAGGCGGAAGTGCAAAGTAGCATCGACCTTAGTATTCAATTTTCTTTGACACACCGTCTAATGTAATTCGAAACACATTTACCATTCATGGCTTTTTAATAGTTCTCTTGTACTTAATCTGTTGAGATTTAACCTAAGTTGGACATAGATATTGATATAATTTGAAGTAAAATCTCAAACGTATAAGACATTGCCACTATTCAGTAGTCGCGGATTGCGTGCTACGAGGTCGATTCGGTCTCGCCACTTTCTCACGGCGAAAATCAAACGTGACTAATGGTTCAAATGGTAGAGATTTTTTCTATTTGCTATATTGTAGTACGAAACGTACCTTAAAATAGCATTGAGGTCAATTGGAATAGCATTTTATTTTCGATCTGATAGAAAAATACATTTTTTTGGATAAATGTTCATTTGTCTACATTTGACAACAAATTCATGATGAACGATCAAGTAATGAAGTCGTAACAGCGTAGCAAAGAAACTCTCTTGCATATGTATAATATTAGTTAGGATATGGTCAGGTCGAAGACAAAAGTTATTAATGAATAACTATAGTAAATAGTAGTGGTAACTTGAGCATATTACCAAATTTGCCGGATAGTTAATTCAAGCACCATGTCAAGCGGGTTTTAATTTAGATATTATATTATAGGTTGGATCAATATGTGAACAATGATGTTTGGAAATGACTCCTCTCTCTGTGAATTCACCAAAAACGAATGTTTCTAATTATATAGGTATATTGGTAAAAATGTGTATCATGAAAAGATAAATGAATTACAGTATTTTTGCAGGTTCTTCTCGATGACTGGGTAGTTTTTCTGAACCGATGATAGCTTTGGCGTTTATAAGCACCTTTTCAGGGTCTAAATTAAATGAGGTTTTTATTTATTTATTTACTCCGTACCTTGTTGATAGATTTATATTAACAATCTACTTAGAATTAATCATCTATAACTTAATTTTTTAACACAATAACATGAAAATTATTCTAGCAAGCAATTCTATACCAAGGCCATATTGTACAAATGTCACAAACTTAGAGCGGAACAAAACAGTTTTCGAAATACACACGTAAACGTGACACACGACTTTAAGTGTTGTGCAAAGCGAGTTCGGCTATCGATATTGAGGTCGAAAATATTAGCGCTTATTATCGACTCAACCACCCACCTACCTGACTTCCTCTAGAAAGTTATACAAACAACTAACACTACACTCCTATTGAACTATCCGTTCGTAATGATAAAAAACGACTAATACGTTATCGTAATATCGATTATCTGTAACAATAGATATATCTAGATTGCATTTCTAATAATATAATAAACAATGTACAGAGAAAAAGCCAATCAATGATGTATCGACTTTAGTAAAGTTGCTATAATATCTGTTTTATAACAATTATAAATATAATAAAGAGGGAGGTAGAAGTGACTGGGTCGGTTCGTCCGGGGTAGTACCTTTCTCTCACAAAAAACCAACGTGAAGTAACAGTGTTTACATTGTTGCGATTCGTTCGGTCAGTTGAGAGTGCCGGAGGCCCACCTCTCCCTTCTCCCTTCCCTACGTTATCTTCCCTCCCTCCCCCTTCCCCACCAACACAGGCTGACAACGCACTTACGACTCCTTTGGTGTTGCTGGTGTTTATGGACGGTGGTGATCATTTAACATTAGGTGACCCACTAGTTCGTTTGCCTCCCTTACTAAGAATCTAATACGATTACAAATATAATATTATCTGCGTCATATTATCATTGTTTTTATTGTTTATAGCATTTGACCACAATTGCACGAAAAATGGTCTCATTGTAAGCTAAGAGAGAACTAACCCTCAAGTGTAGTTACCGCAATATATTTAATGGTGCTTGGCTATAAATATTTAGTTTGAGAGTAATCGCTAACCAGACGAGTATTAGAAAAACTACAAACATTCTATAGTTTTAGCACAATATTTATCTTCAGCTAAAGTTCAGTCTCATTATCGGGATTAGAATCTATGGCTATTGACGCTGTGTCCGTATATGTTGTTGCTACTGAATGATAATTGCTTTATAAATAAAATTAGATTTTTGATTATCAATGTTTACCAAACTGTATAGCTTTACAAATCTTACTTATCGATAATACTGAGCGCGATTGCAACTACTCACTTTTGTAAATGCTTGAAAAGGAAATCCAGGCGGCGCTTAGTCCATACAAATCTATCTCTCTGTTTTATCTGTATAAAGTGGAAGTAGATTAAATATGTTTACATTGCGAAATTAATTTATTTTTCATATATCTATCACTGTCATATTGTTTTGATTTTCTCTTAAATTAAATGTTATAAGACTTGGTAGCGTTCTAGAACTGCTAACTACATTATGTCGCCATTTACCGACATCTTGCAAATAAATTTCACTGTATGTATAAAGGTATGTAGGCATCCGTGTATTATTTTACTGTGGGATATAAAAGTAAAACATATTATAAACATACCTATTTCGGAGCAGAAAAAAAAAGAAATCATGATTTCGTCTGTTTTATACAGTTATGATAAGTTGTCTCTCTCGCACTTTATACTTCAGGCAGTGTGCGATAGCAATGAATTATGTTAATAAATTAATTGTTTTTAAAAATAATAATAAAATCATAGTTAAACCTATTCATTCCTATCCATTCATTTGGTCATAAACGTTGCAACTGTTATATATTATTATAATTTGAGTAATTAAATTCTAATCACAATTTATTATTGTCCTATATATCTTTAAAATGTATTTATATCCATTACTATATATATGCGATTTCGTATTCTTTATCTCTAACACGCAGCGGAAGCTCTCAAGAGGAAAAAAACCCGATTTTGAAACATTCTTCATTACTGCTCGGCACCTATTGGTCTTAGCGTGATGATATATAGCCTATAACCATTCTGGATAAATGAGCTATTGAAAGAATTTTTCAAATTGGACCAGTAGTTCCTGAGATTACCCTATTTAAGAAAGTTACAAACTTTACCTCTTTATAATATTAGTATAGATTTACACCGTATTATTGTACAAAAAGTAATTTTAGCTAATTCCATATAAATTCCATTAACTTAATACATAAGAATAGCCAAAAGTAGGTGTAAATTAATTTAATAAACAATTCCTAGCTTAAATGGTAGTAAAACACTGTAAATGTAGGGAAATAATTTTACGGGAATATCCTGTGTGCCTTTAGCAAAGGTGTTTAATGATAAAATCTTTAGGTGGAGTTATTTAAATTGCACTCGTGTACGCGTAGGTGAGCGAGCGAGACAGCACAGTGAAACAATAAATTCTGCTGGGTTCGGTCAATGCTCAACTAGATTGTCGATAACGTTGACGGGCAACACTACGTCTTTTAAAATCTTTTTTTAGCCAATTATAAAATAATATCTCTATTTACTGTATTTATTCGCATTCCTGTACTGTGTATAGTATATTTAGTTACTGTATAATAGCTTCCGCCCGCGGCTTCGTTCGCGTGTAATAGTTACTTTGAGCTAACATGCAGCGGAAGCCCTTTTAAAGGAAAAAAACAATTTAAAATATTCTTAATTTGTGCTCCGCTCTTATTAGCCTATAGTGTTCCTCGATAAAGTAACTATTTAACACTGAAAGAATTTTTCAATTCGAACCAGTAGTTGCCGAGATTAACGCGTTCAAACAAACAAACTCGTCAGCTTTATAATATTAGTTATGTATATAAGTTTAGGATAAAATAGGATCATTACTTTTTTCTTCGTTTCTCATCCGATTTTCTTTTTTGTTTAGAAGTTGTTGATGAGCTATAGTGTTGTCAATAAAAAAATGAGCCACTTGACGGCTCCTACTATATTTAAATACGTATAAAATTCAAACGTATCATATTAGCTTTTACTCGCAATACATTTTATGGATAAAATGGATATCATGTGCTTTTCCGTACCCCTGATGAAATAAATTCAAAATTTCAAGATTATGGTTATAGTTAAAGTATGAAAGCATAACAAACAAAAAAACTCTTTTTTTGCATTTATAAATTTTAGTTGGCATGATGTAGAATTTAACAGGTTGGCTCGTCCGGGGTAGTACCACCCTCTCACAGATAATCAACGTGAAGTAACAGTGCTTGCGTTGTTGCGTTTCGTTCGGTTAGTGAGAGCGCCGGAGGCTCACTTCCTTTTCTCTCTACTTCCTTCTCTCAATAAAATCTCCCTTTTTCCTCATTCCCCCAAACACAGGCTGACAACGCATTTACGACTCCTCTGTAGTTCCTATTGTCTATTTTTTTTTATATCATAGGAGGCAAACGAACAGATGGGTCACCTAATGTTAAGTGATCACCACCGTCCATAGATACTTGTATCACCAGGGGAGTCGCAAGTGCGTTGCCAACCTGTATTTGGGAGGAGGGTGGGGGAGGGGCAGGAAGGGAAGGAGGAAGGGGAAGGGGAGGGTAGGTGGGTCTCCGGCTCTCTCACTGACCGAACGAAACGCAATAATGCAAGCAATGTTACTTTACGTCTGTTTTCTATGAGAGGGTGGTGCTTCCCCGGACGAGCCGACCCATTCGAGCTGAAACCAGTTATAGATAAAGCGTGGCTCTACCACTACCAAACTATATACTAATCTATGGACGGCGGTGATCACTTAACATCAGGTGACCCGCCTGTTTGTTTGCCTCCTATGATATAAAATAAAATCTTTTTTATAGTCCTTTTGATTTTAGCGTCCCCTTTAAAGACTTGGAAAAAATGTGCTTCGAAATAAAAGAAACACAAGAAATCGCTTAAAGAAATGCCAATAAATCATTTTGAATCTAATCAAGCTTATAAATATTTATATTCAAATGAACACCTGGCTTATGAGATTTAAAAAATGAAACGCATCAATAATTACTCTTAAGTTATTACCGGGCAGTAAATTTTTATATTGGACGTCCGCGATCCGAAGCGTTGGACATTGCACGAGAACTGGTTTGAGCAAATTATACATGTCTCTTCGTATCCGGTGCTGGGTCTTCGTAATAATTTACGACTTCTGTTTTCTACTCTATGGTTAACTATATTACTATTTTATACGTAGTTGGAATTAAAGCCGTTTGGCTACTGAGTGTATTGTTGGAATAGAACTATTCTAATGTTATCACTCTTCAGATTTAATACGGATTTATACGTGTTAGTGCGGCGGGTGTTGGTGTATGGTTTTCGGTATACATTCGAATAAAATACAGTATCATGCTATTTAGCATATCGTCGTGTTGTATAATTGAATTGAAGTAATGATAGCTTAGTTGGTAGCGTCGATGAACCTACCTTCGAATTCTCGCAACTAAGGCGGAGGTACTGGTGAAGGAATACATCGTCATGAAACCATAGCAAAGCACCTTCAAGTTGAAGATCTGTCTCCTATCACCTCTTAGTATGTTCTGGCAACTGCACTAGAGAGCCACTCTCTTCTAAGTTTTATCATCTTAAAGCACATGGTTATTTAACATCCGATGAGATTGTAGGGAAATGCTAAAACCTATAAAGTATAAAAAATATCCAAGAACCTCGGCGGCGGTTCAAGCCTAGGTCTGTTCTCTCGACATAGTGCCCTTGAGTACGCTGCTTGCGCGATACAGTGACACAAAATCTTACAACACTGCAACAGCATTACACATAACACCTCCACACAGTGCACGCATATACGCTTACACGTGAAAGTGGAAGGGTTTTATTTTTCCCTTATCGAACTGAATTAGTTTAGAAAATTATCCGATACAAAATATATATAAGACTTGTTTAGGTATGTATGCATGTTTGCTATGTTTCAATAGATCATATAAGTATGAATATGTAGCTTAGCTTAGTTTAACTTAGAAAGGTCGCGAATTGCATGTATCAGTCAACAGTCCAAGCGGAGTGGTGTCGTGCGGGCACCCTTGAGCTAGTTGCCGAAATAAAATCGGCTGAGTGCCTTAAGAGCTCGCCTTAGTAATCCGGTAAAACTGTTAAGACCTTGCTATGTCAATAGCGTAGTCAGTTTGAAAAAAAAATTAAGAACTTTTTTTTATATATAATCTAATGCAAATTACTTGATCTAGAAATATAGTCAATTTACTTATTTTTATTGTCAATCGAAGAAAGATTTTGTTAATAATGAACACATTGTAAAAATAATAATGAAGGAAATGGTAATATAATCTATAGTACCTGGGCGACCGAGCATAGCTCGGGTCTTTAAAAAACTATTTTAAATTAAAATGAACTGTTTGAGTTGCTTCACAAAATTAGCATTTTTTAACAAAAAAATAATAATAAAAAAGACTTCAAACTGGGGTTACACGGATTTTCGAAGCAACCGTTTTCCAACTGAGCTAATTTTGTATTGACAGCGGCGTTGGAATTTACCTTCATATTCTAGCTATATTTTTTTCATCGCCTGAAACTTCAGTTAAAATGTTTTCTATGGATAAAATCTAGCTAGATCGATTTATTGTCTCCGAAACTACCTACATACTAAGTTTAACGGAAATAGATGGCGCCGTTTCCGAGATCCGGAATGTATACAAATATAAAAATATACAAGAATTGCTCATTTAAAGTTATTAGATATTAATACGTGAAGCAAAATTTTTGTACCCCTTTTTAACCTATTTCCCGTCGACGGGTGAACTTGAAATTTGGCATAGTTAAAGTTTATATGGCGGAGAAGTGCAGAAAGCTGTTTATTTTATATAAAATACATTAGAAGTACATTAAATTAATTAAATTATGCACTACTCACACTACTACTCGAATTTTACACAACATATACACACATGTAAATATAAAATAAATTTTGACAGCCGTCAATAAATACGAATTTCAAAAAAGGTTGTGAAGGAAGGAGGTTGCTATGATCGACTATATGTATTTTTTAACACTTACGTCTAATTACCATTTTTCATCCTACATTCAACAATGATATTATAAAATGTAACTATTATTATAATGTTTATGGTGAACTCACTTCAAATGATGAATTAATAAAAAAATGAGCCAAATAATACTTTGTTTAATCAAAATAGGAATTTTGTTCATAAAAGTAATAATCCATGACTTAAACCTCCGCGGTTACAACGTTGCAATTCAACCTCATGTATCAACAAAAAATAATTTATTTTAAAAAGCTAATGGTATTATTAAAAACGTCCTTGTCTTGGATTCACCATTTGATTGTATTGTGCATCCATTGCTTTTCTAAACGAGGATACTGGGCATATCACTATTTCTACTATTAGTAGCGTGTAAAATTAATTGAATATTGTGTCATGGGTTGCGATAAATTTCTTTATTTTCGTAAAGTTATGTTTGGTTAAATTTTGAGCTTTACCACGTGGTTTTTGTTTCCAATTTATAATTAATTTTCATTTTCATTTACACATAGATTTTTTTTAATGATTATATAATAAAGATCATGGCAAATAACTGAGTAGCCAAGATGAAAACCTTTGATTATAGAAGACTTAACTTATTATAACTAGTATTTATAATTTCCCTTAATGTAAATAGACCTTATATGATTTAGGAAAAATAAAGTATTTATATTTCATACAACACTTTTGCAACAACTGACATTAGAGAATAAAGGAAAGATTGTTCTTAAATCTATATAAATTTCTTTAGTGAATTAGTTGATGTTAAAACTTTTTCGAAGTAAAATATGGAAAATGTAACAATATAAAATATTAATAAGTGCATCCAATATTTATACTGAACTAGTGGGCGCCCAGTGGTCGACATTCGACCATAGTTAATTGATTCTTTAAAGTTTGAATCTTATTAGGGTTATTTTGTCAAAGGGTATACTTCTATAATCAAAGGTTTTCATCATGGCTACTCAGTTATTTGCCATTTGCCATGATCTTTAATTATATGAACATTTAAAAAAGTCTATATGTAAATTGAAATTAATTATAAATTTGTAACAAAAATCACGTGGTAAAGCTCTCAAATTTTAAGCAAACATAACTTTACGAAGATAAAGAAATGTATCGCAACCCATGACACAGTGAGTGGTATTTCTAAGTGATATTGAATTAAATGTGGTTTGTTCATTATAAGAAAAAGCGATATGCCCAGTATCATTATTTGGAAAAGTAATGGATCCACAATACAATGAAATAGTGAATACAATACAAAGACGTTTTTAATGCTACCATTAGCTTTAGAAAATATTTTTTTTTGTTGATATATATATATATATATATATAGGTTGAATTGCAACATTCTAACCGCGGAGGTCTAAGTCATGGATTACTTTTATGAAAAAAATTCCTATTTTGATTATACAAAGTATTATTTAACTCATTTTTTTAGTGTGCACCATAAAAAATAATAATCATTACAATAATAGTTATATTTTATAATATCATTGTTGAATGTAGGATGAAAAATGGTAATTAGAACGTAAAGAGTTAAAAAATACATACAGTCGAGCATAGCAACCTCCTTCTTTCACAACCTTTTTTGAAATTCGTATTTATTGACGGCTGTCAAAATGTCTTTTTTATTTACATGTGTGTATATGTTGTGTAAAATTTGAGTAGTAGTGTGAGTAGTGCATATTTTAATTAATTTAATGTACTTCTAATGCATTTTATATAAAATAAACTTTCTGCACTTCTCCGTCACATAAACTCTAACTATGCCAAATGTCAAGTTCACCCGTTGATGGGAAGTAGGTTAAAAAGGGATACAAAAATTTGCTTCACGTATTAATATATAGATTGGGGTCGCTTATTTAAATCTAAGAACCAATTTGCAATTGTTAACTTCAGTAATTATTTTCTATTTCCCTTATAGAATGACGTGCGTACAGGTAATACACGTTTGGAATGCATTTTCCTGGTGTTTCAACGAAATTACAAGACACTTCACGCGGCAATAATACTCTATCAGGGCCATCTGAGGCTGCAACATAAACTTTAATGCCACAACGATGCCATTAAGTTTCAAGAAACGAACTGTATTCGATATTATAATCTTGGAAGAATCTTCTCCGGTTTATGTGTTTAATTTGTTCGAACAGTATGTTCTCTAGGTTGTAATAAGATATTTGTTTTTCCAGTATTTTGTTTACTATGTACTTTTTTCTATGCTTTATAAATATTAGCGTTTATATAATAATGTACCAAAAATTGCAACTTAATATAAAAGCAAGTTTATTGCCGCTACGAGTATTAGAGAAAAAAACAATAATTATGCTATATGGTGTTGTTTCCGTCACCCACCTTTGACCTTGTGGAATCGACTCCCAGCGGTGGTGTTTCCAAACCATTACGAGCTACAAACCTTCAAGAAACGAGCGTACTCTTCTTTAAAAGGCCAGCAACGCACTTGCGACTCTCCTGGTGTTGCTAGTGTCTATGGGCGACGGTGATCATTTACCATCATGTGACCCGCTTGTTCATTTGCTCCCTATAATATAAAAAAACGAAAGTTCCGATGCATCCTCGGATTTGTACTTACATCGTTCGATGGTGTCTAAACACACTACTACCATTAAGCCACCATCGTTTAATACTAAGTTAATCTATACTAATATAATGAATAGGTAAAGTTTCTGAATTTGTGATGTTGTAGGGGGTAATCTCAGCAACTACTGGTCTGATTAGAAAAATTCTTTCAATGTTATATAGCTCATTTATCGAGGATGATTATAGGCTATATATAATCACGCTAAGATATATATAATATAACGATATATAGATTTTGAAACATTTTTCATCTGTGCTCCGCTCCTATTGGTCTTATCGTAATGATATGTAGCCTATAACCATTCACGATGAATGAGCTATATAACACTTAAAGAATTATTCAAATCGGACCAGTAGTTCCTGAGATTACCCTCTACAACGTCACATCACAACGTCACAAACTCACAAACTTTACCTCTTTATAATATTAGTATTGATTGTTTTAAATGGACGTCCGCACAGATATAAGTCAATTCCAGACATCATTATCGTTCACATATTGATCCACTCTATAATAGTCTTTTGATACCAAAACCCGCTTGACATAGCGCTTAAATTCACAAAATTTTAAAACAAGAATTATGTAACTTATATTCTTTAGCATTTAATTACTTAGTACGTGTGTAGTTCTAAATTGTTCCAAGTTTTATGAGGTATTTAAAATTACAAAGGAATGTGTTAAATGGATATTCGGATCATTAAAACAAACGTTTAAATTGTCATCAGTGCAACCCTAACGGCTACTTGTTCCGACAGGATAATGAGTGCGCTAAGTGCAGTATTCTGCAGTGGAATGTTTCCAGAAGTACTATTAGCGACTAGATCTGTAAGGCCGCGATTAGAGGAAATGGTTCGGGCTACTTAAAGGTAACTGTATTGTTGACTGGGCTTAGTATGTTATATTTTACAAAGAAACCACGACTAAAGTTAGTGAAAACCACAAAATGTACCGAGTACCAGCAATAATTTTTTATTTTTATTTTTTGGAATAATTTGTAACATTTGTAATCTTTCAATATCTATATATAACTATTATTATTAATTGTGTAGATATTATAAGTACTGTATGGGTATAATATTTTTGTCAAAAAACTGTCTGTACGTCCGTACATTACTTTGGCCCCTCATTGAAAATCAGCGCTGCTGTACCACCCAGTTGTACTGCAGCATGTAGGTGAATGGGGGTGTCATTGTTGGATTTTAATAAGCAATGTATATGTTAACTTTATCTAACTTGTTGTATGCGATGTTTTCCAACAATAAAGATTTTTTCTTGCTTTCTTTCTTTCAATAATGATCGTTATTTCGTACTAGTATTATTATAGAGTATATTTGACCTACAAGGACATAACAAGGACAGCGGGCCCAAACTGGATACAAGTGGCCCAAGATAGGAATGAATGACCACCCGATTAGGCCTCCCACGGCAGCGGCTCAAGCCTAGGTTCGATCCCTCGGTAGGGAGCCCTTGAGTGCGTTGCTTGCGCGATACGGTGACACACAAATATACATCACCGCTACAACACTACACGATCGATCGCTGCCCAATTTTAAAATTATAGGTATAAAAATCATAGGTATATACAAGTGTCGCATACCGATGCACTCGTCTCGGTCTGCGCTACACGAATTTGACTGAAACTTTTTTGATTTCACAATTTACACTTGTAAAAACCTGAAAAATGCTGAAAAATCGAAGATTTTGACGAAATTTTTAGTTTTTTGTCAAATTTTAAGTTTATTTTGAAAATTTCGGCCTGCATCAGACCGGGAGCACCACCTCTCACTCGCCGCACCCGTCGGAATAGCTGAGAGACGCGCCCGGACCCTGAAAACACAAAATTTCATTAAAATCAAAATTTTTAAAAATTTTATCAAAATTATAATTAAACTTACCATTTGGAAATCCAAATCTCGTTGCATCCGGTCGGGGGTATCATCCCTCACCCGTCGCACACGTCGGCACCGTCGAGGGACACTCCCGGGATCTGCAACAGAGAAAAAATTAGTAAAATTAACACTTTTTTCAGTTTTCCGGAAAATTCCTTCTGAATTTCCCGGAGTTTTTCGCGTGAGGGGATAGTCCTAGACGTCCTCCACAGGAATCCGTCGAAAAAACTACGAAATTCCGTCAAGAAAATCGTTTTCGGGCCCGCCCACCACACCCTTATTTCCTTCATTGGTAAGGTGGATTTCGATTGTGGGGAAAAATCATTTTTGCCTTTTCGGGTTTTTTAGGGCTGGATCGTGTTGTACACGTAAAAAACAACAAAAAACGTTTAAGGGGTAATAGTCTTAAGTAGATAACAGCTGTGATATTGGGCCTAGCGATCTAGTTCTTAAGTAGACGAACATAGTTCGATTTTATTTTTATTATAGGTATAATTGATGCTCTAAGCATAGTATATTGACTTGACGTTTTATTTGCCATAAATAGGTAGAATAGACACACGAGTGTCTATATTTTTACACTTTTACTAGAGATAAGACTAACAACTATAATATTTTAAGATGAGGAAGAACAGAGACAACGCCGCGGGTAAAGCGCGGAGGTCCAAGGAAGCTCATAAAAATACGATTACAAGTAAAGATTCCCTCGTGAAACGGTTTGAGCCTCTAGGAGGCCCAACAGGAACAAGAACTAGTGCAAGGCAAAATCTGCAACTCGGCATGCAATTGCTAGAGGAAGCGGATGAAATGGAGACCACAACTAAGGAGGCCTTAAAAGGAACCATGGAGAGGTTACATGAAATTATTATGGAAGGATTAAGAGAAAGAACCGGAAATGAGGAATCGACACTACAAGAACGCGAGATATTGGAGGAGAACAAAACTAAGAAGGACGATAATAAAAATAGAATGGACGAGACTGTTTCAAAACTAAGGAAGGAGATGGAGGAGGAAATTAAAAACATTGGGAACGGTATGATAGAGGTGATGAAGGAAACCGTTAGTAACATCAGGAAAGAAATGTTAGAGGAGAGAAAGAAGGTTACTAGGGAATTAATGGAGAGAAATGACACGATGAGTAAAACTATATATATGTTAAAGGCGGAAATTGAGAATCTAATGGAAAAGGAACAGGTTGAAACAAACGTGTGGAGGTGCGGATTAAATGAAGAAATGGACATGATGAACAAAAATATACAAGTGTTAAAAACTGAAATAGAGGAAATAAGAACAAAGGAGGAAACAGACACTCGGAAGGAAGGATTAAAGGAGAAAATAGAAACTATGAGCAAAATGACAGAGAACCTTAAAACTGAAATAGAGGACTTAAAAAAGAGACTAGGGACTAGGACAAATACACCAAAGAAGGCAGACAAACAGCCAATCAAGGGTAGGATGGATTACAGTTCCCGACTTCCAGCACCGATGCACTCGGTCATAATATCGTCCACAGAAGATAGGGACTCGAGTGGAGATATCATAAAGAAAGTCAGGAAAGCGGTAGATGCAGGTAAGACTGGTTTAAGAGTCGACAAAATTAGGAAGGTAAAAGACCAAAAGGTAGTACTAGGATGTGTGGTGGAAGAAGATGTAAGGAAAATAACAGATAGAATCAAGAGGGTAGCTCCGAAGTTAAATGTAGAAAGAGCCAGAAACAAAGACCCCCTAGTGATCATAAAAAACATACTCGGAAGCCACGAAGACGAAGACATCCTAAAGCTGATAAAAGACCAAAATAAGACCGTGTTACAGGACATTCCCGACGACGATTACAGAATAAAGATCAAATATAGAAGAAGAACGAAAAACCCTCAGATTAACCACGTAATGCTCCAGGTGTCGCCTACTGTATGGGGGAGGCTTACAACTGCAGGCAAATTATACATCGACCTGCAGAGAGTCATAATATCCGACCAATCCCCTCTCATACAGTGTACGCGATGTCTGGAGTACGGGCATGGGCGTAGGTGGTGCGCAAAGACAACAGATAGTTGTAGCCATTGCGGTGAAGACCATTTGAAAGCTGAGTGCCCAGCCTACAAGGAAAACAGAGCTCCTAAATGTAAGAACTGCGTCATACATAAAGAAAGTGAAGACAAACACAACGCCTTCGATCAAGACTGTCCCACAAGAGCTATATGGGATAGGATAGCGAGGAGGAGCGTAGGATATGGTGGAAATGAAGAGAAAGAGAAGTGCTTTTGATACTAATAAATATGGTATAAAATTATTAGATAAACAAAAAGAAGGAATGATAGAAGTAGGAGATAGCGGAAGAAAGATGGAGCTGCTTTGGGCAAGTGCCCATTTAGGTAACCAATTTTTAGAGAAAAATAGTCTACAAAACAGCGATTATACTTAACATATTGTGATCTAGGCTCTTAATAATTTAAAGAAAGGAACATGTAGATAGTTAACTGCAGAAAAAAGACTATGTGGAAATAAAATTTGCCAAATGAGCTCGGGTCCAAATTACAAAGACAGTATCCAGATACATACGCTAAATCTAAACGGTAACAGAAGAAGAACGCTAAGCGATAAACAACTAAAAAGAAAAGCAAGGTGAGAATCTTCACCAACTTATACAGCAGTAAGACCTTAAAAATGAGGGAAAATATGGAAACTCGAAGGGAGAGCCCTGGAAAACACGAGAAATAAAAACATAAATAAACAATAATGGAAATGTATGTAGCAAAACAGAGAAGGAAACAAGCTTTGGACTCCTATTTAGTTATAGATGCCAAATGCGAGTAAGGAAGTTGGAAATATACAAAGAATGATAAGAGAGTGCAGGAGCTGGAATACGAGAGCAGTAGAATACATAAACATATGAAATAAGTCAAAAATAAGATCTAACAACTTGACGGATTAAACCTAGTCCCAAAAATGTCTCGGCTTACCCGCGGCTGAGGTGAACAGACGAGGGGTGACACCCGCTCACCCC
>JACEII010000035.1:1456520-1490911 GCA_014332785.1 Antheraea mylitta
AACACTACACGATCACCCCCACACACATGCACGCCTACACGCTTACACATGAAAGTGGAAGGGTTTACTTTTTTTCCCTTATCGAACTGAAAAACTCTCAAATTTCCGATGATAAATATATGGAAGAGTTGTTGAGGCGTGTATGCTTGGTACACATTACGGTTCAACAACTCATACATATATGAATAGTTAGCTAGGCTAGCTAAGATAGGTCGCGATTTTGCATGCAACAGGCAACAGCCAAGCCGAGGTGTGCCGTGCACCCTTGAGCTGGTTGCCATAATAAAATCGGCTGAGTGCCTTAAGCGCTCGCCCTAGTAGTCCGGTGAAGCTGTTAAGACCTTGATGGGTCAATAGCGTAGTCATTTCGAGAAAAAAAAAAGGAATCAATGAGCTTCTTTGGAGTAGGCCTTTTCCTGAGAACGGATTCTTGCAAATAAATGAAAATATTAAATAACAAAATAAATATTGAACTAATTATTATACCATTATGATTGCTAGCAACAATTAGCGTAAGGAATATAGTTAAAATATATATAGTAAGTAGATTAGCATAGTCGTAAATTCTTTTCATGCATGGTTATTATTTTATAAGAAATGTAGTGCTTTTTTTATTTTAAATATAATAAAAAATAAAATTTAATAAAAAAAATATGTATGTACTTATGTACACGCGTTAGAAGTTATATTTCTTTGGCGTAACAAGATAAAAACCTTTGAAAAAAATGTATCTTTCACCTTGTTCTACGTTTGTAGAAAAACGACACTAACAATAGAAAAAAGGTATTTAATACATTGAACGTTTTAATACAAAGAAATATAAACAAAAAATACAAAGAAACAAAATGTTGACTATATCTAACTACAGGATGTTGGTTGGTTTTTCGTGACGGTGTGCGCGCGCATCATAAAATTTACTCTCATCATTTTTCTCTAACGCGCCAAAAGAAGTATTACTTCAAAAATTAAATACTTATTCATGTATTAGAATTGGCTTCGATGAATAGTCACGAATATTTCCAAGTCTATGAAATAAAACATGAACATAAAATGTATTATACGAACATAAACATTGGAGCTATCTTTGAACGATATGAATAGTGAAGATAAAGAGTAAATAAACTTTTCAACGATTAAATTAATTGGAAGGAAATAGCTATGTATTTATTATATACTTCTAAGAACCATCTGCGGCTTCTCTTACATATATTTTGCGCAGGGATTCGCTCGTATTAATGTAGACTTCAGTGATTCTTCGGGAACAATACTTTTTTTCTGTATGTAAGTTATCCTAAGCCCTTTTTGTATTCCCGAAAAATGTACATACATGTGCATATTTAACATGTGAAAGCGTAACAAACAAACAAACCTCATATTTGCATTTATATAGGCTGAAAGTTGTGACAGTAGCAATATTTATAGAGGATAACTCTGCACTCGATTCTCTTTCTAAATCAATAAAAAAAATAGATGCTTAAATTTATCTCAATTAATTAGTAAAATACAAAAATTGTACGAAATAGTCTATGCGTTTATCTTAAAGCACAGTGTCAATGACCTTTGGATGACTTCACTTTCACTTGAAAGTGGACGTGAGAATGGCAGGAACAAAACAAAAGGGTTTATTGTCCGTTTTATTATCGAAGGTTATTAACTCCGGGTCACCACTTACAGTTTTCGGCACTGCTCATTGTACCTAGGTTTATTAAATTTGTGTTTATACTTTTGAAAGTCTTAGAACAAATTTAAGTATAAGTTTTCTTTGTTGTTTATTAGTATTTGTTTTGATATTACTATTTTATTTGTTCAATGGGACCATGAACGATCATCTCTTAGAATACTATGAGCGAGTAACCTATCACCTGGTATTGTTAGTAAGGTTGAAATGGTCTAGTGCTTACATATGAGAATGTTTATATAGGTTATATGTGTAGCTGGACATTTTTACACGATTACACAGAGGGAAGGTTACATATTTGCAATTAGTATGAGGTATTTGTCTTTTTTATCTTATTTTGTCGGCTGTATAGTACATACAGCATGATGGATTTCACTATATGATATGTCGTTAGACTCGCCTTAATTGAGTGAGCGAAATAATGACATGCGTAAAGAAAAATGGAGGTTTTGCGGTCGGGATCTGGTTTCTCTTTAATAACAAGTCTACTTGTTTATGAAATATTAAGTAACAATAACTATTTGAAAATTTCAAGGCAGTCTTAAATAGAGCCGATAGAAGTGAGAACTCAAAGCAATAAAATAACTGTTTTTTTTTAACTTCTAAATCAATTGTAATCTGATTTTTTTTAATTTTTGTAATTTGTAAATTGAATTGACTTATGAACGTTAGTCTGATTTTCTCATTTATTGACACTCAGAGTTATAATTAATTGTATACATTTTTGTACAGTTTGATCATGATCAAACACATGATGCGCTGAATAAGCTCAATACAAAATTACAGTATTGCATATACACAGGTTGCTATAATACGTGTCGCTGATCTGGCGCAATCACGAGCATGCCGAGGTCATCGGTGACGCGAACCCATATGTTTTTCCCATAAAAAAATAAAGTCATTATTAAATCTTATATCTAGAACATTAAATTTCTGTAGGTTTCAGCAGGAATGGGTCGGCTCGTCCGGGGTAGTACCACCCCTCTCACAGAAAACTGACGTGAAATAACAATACTTGCATTGTTGTGTTTCGTTCGGTCAGTGAGAGCGCCGGAGGCCCACCTCCCTTCCTCTCCCCCTCTCCCATATACAGGCTGGCAGCGCACTTGCGACTTCCCTGATGTGGCTAGTGTCTATGGATGGTGGTGATCACTTAACATCACGTGACCCACCAGTTCGTTTGCCTGCTTTGATATAAAAAAAGGTTATATTTCCCTTAGCTCGACCCGACTTGGACGGACATACTAAGGAAGAAAACAGAACCAAATCTTCGATTCCAGTACGAGCATGTAATGAAATAAAAGGGCAAATGAACAACTGTACGTCGTTAATATTTTTATATTGTATTCTGTCTCATTATAATATTTACGTATTAATATCTTGGTACATTTGTATAGCGGTGTCAATAGGAATGCTAACTTAATGACCTTACCGGTGCCTATTGACACATTCGGTTTTCTACATTCCAACTTATAGGGACTTTCTATGCCTAATTAATACGGGTTTCTATCACCCAGTCGATATCTTTAGGTTGTCGCAATAAAAGTAAAGTCCAAAAATATCGAAATTGTGTCGACGATTCGATAAGCCCTGTCAATGTCCTAACACTCACTTTTTGTTCTATTTTTTTATTTAAAATGTTTCCCCGGAATACAAAAGTTTTACCCCTCTCGTTTGTCTTTACCACTCACTGTTTTTCTACCCAATATTTACACTTTTGTGGGTTATTTGTCAAACATTTTAATTCATACAAACCTTGACCTGACACAATAAGGATAGAATTAGCCAAAAAGGTGCAAGCGTTTTGAAGTGAACTTACATAAATTTGGTAATTAATTTATATTTATACAGATCAGTATAGAAATCAAGTCTACATTTAGTTCATTGTGTAATTATAATGTGGTGTTATCGGGTTGGCAATAAAAAAAAGTTATCAATGCATACGCTTGATAAAAAGTCAAGTAAGCAATTAACACGCGAACGAACTGCTACTGATACCGAACTAGTAATTAGTGCTTCCTTTTCACCGTCAGGCATCCGGTAGCTTGGAAGATACAAATACCTATCTCGTTATGTTAATGCACTGTTATATAATCGATTAGTATCAAAACCAGAAGTCAAATCAGAAGTCCAATGATATTTAAATCAATCATTCAGACGTAACGCCTTGTACTTCTCAGAGCTTTGATTAATTGATAAATGTGAATCCCGAACTCAATTTTTCGTATCAAATATTATTTTAATATATTTAAAATGCTATTTTAATAACAGCTTTCCTCTGCAGTTTCAACCGAGATTTTTTTTTTCAATTTTAGTGTGTCGGTACCGTGGCATTCACAGTTTGTCTCCTCTCGGTAATGCTCGTTTTTTGTCGGGTGGTTAATGTCGATCCTCGATTCTCAATATAAAGACTTTTTTTGTATTGCTTATATGTAAACTAAAAGTAAGTTTATGATTATGTTTTTTAAAGGGCTCGCAAAACTTTGATTAACGCCTAGTGGAACTAACTTTCAGTTATGGTTGACGTGACACAACCATTTCTTGGCGATAAATTTACAAACTGAGGGTGGCAACTCTCAAAATGCTCTTACACTATGCCATAGTCATATTACGATGTCCAACGTCGAAAATAAGGTACGAACCGACGAAGATTGATGCACTTTTGGAAGCGACTACCACTAAATCATCGTAATTTCATTAGTGACTATTTGATACTAGACTTGATGAAAGTTTCTGGGGGTAAATTTCGCTCCCGCACACCAGACTAGACCACCCTCGGCAGCGGCTCAAGCTTAGGTTCGTTCCCTTGGCGGGGAGCTCTTGAGTACGCTGCTCGCGCGATAAAGTGACACAAAATCTTACAACACTGCAAAAACATTATACATATTACCTCCACACACGTGCACGCATACATGCTTACATAAGAAAGTGGAAGGGTTCTTATTTTCGTTTTCCCCTTATTGATCTGAAACAGTTTAGAAAAATCATCCGCCACAAAATACATATAAAAGTTGTTGAGGTGTGTATGCTTGGTACAAATATTTGTTTAAAAACTCATATAAATATGAATATGTAGCTAAGCTTAGGTTAGCTTAGATAGGTCGCGAATTGCATGTATCAGGCAACAACCCAAGGTGCCGCGCACCCTTGAGCTAGTTGTTAAAATAACATCGGCTGATTGCCTTAAGCGCTCGCCTTAGTATTCAGGTGAAGCTCTTAAGACTTTGCTAGGTCAATAGCGTAGTCAGTTCGAAAAAAAAATGGATGAGAGTTACCCCATGTCTTTTTCTATACAACTGACAATGTGCATTCAAAATTTCATTATGATTGCTTGAGTATTTACGTTGATAGAATTTACAACAACAAAAAACTCACTTTAGTATTTATAATATTAGTTAAGATACGAATAAAAAAAATTCAATAAACGTCAGTCAGTAAGAACAACGCCTAGAGTTCTCTATGACCTTATTGAATACCTCATAATAACGTTATGCAAATCGAGACGAGGATGCATCTTAAACACTGGTTTTATGTAAACACTTTCACGTTTCTGTAAAACTAATAGATGTTTAACTCCATTATATTCTCCGTAATAATGAAATGAATCCCGGTAAGATCGTGACAGAAAATAATTTACTCAAAGTATTTGTTTCCTGTTTGCAGAATCATTGTAGTTTTCTAAACAATTATTTTATTTAATACTAAAATCTTAATTTAACATTATGAGGGAAAGCGGGTGATGTTTAACCCACAAACAATATATAAACAGTATTTCTTTGTTGTATTCCTGGATAATTAAACTAGAGCAAATATCTTTACACTAAAAATTGTCCAAATTATATCACCGTTTTCGTACATTAAACAAACACATTTAACGAAGAACGCTACATATTATAAAACCAAGTTCGCCACGTCTGTCTGTTCGTGATAATCTTAAAAACTACTGAACGGGTTTTCTCCGGTAGATATAGTGAGTCATGACGAAGATTTAGGCACAATCTGTCAAGGTTTTTTTATTATCAGGTTGGGATAACGTCCACCGGGTCCTTTAGTAACAAATAGATGGGAAACATACAGAAAGTATTGGAAATATACATAACGATTTTTTAAAAATAAATATTGCATATGATAATTAAAAAAAAAAAACAAAATAGATTTCGTTTCGAAGGAGAAAGCAAGGGAATAAGAAGAATAAGAATTCAACTGTTTTATGTAGATATTGCGATTCTTTAAATATCTTGCCGAGTACATTTCCTCTTAAGCTGTGTAGTCTTAGTAGTCGAAAGCCGGTGAAAATAATAATTTACTTATCATTGTCCAGACCGAGAGATCTTAAGATGGGTTGACGTTAGACAGGAGGTAGTATAACAATAAGCCGAATCTCTTTTCACAATATAAAGAAAAAAACATGTTGTACTGACCTTTTTTAATTGAGAAAAGTCCGTCCTGCACAGTGGTTAAAATTTTGTTGAATATGGAATTGGAAATAAACGGAAATATTTTTATAAATATAAATAAAAAGGTCATTCAGATTCAAGAAATTACTTCCTCAGAAGGAACCAACACTGAAATAAAAATGCCAAAAAATAAGTACTCATCTGAGTACGTTCAATTGTTTTTATTATTGTATATTTTCTTATTCCCAGTTTATAATATTTTTTTTACAATTACATAAAGGTTATTGAATAGAAAGTTTTATATAAACCATAGAAGCATAAAAGTTTATCTTAAGATTTACCGGTAAACGTACAAATCGTGTATTCAAAGCTATTACGCTGTGCAGGTTATTTGTTTAGGTAGCATAGTTTTTACCGCATGATTACGCAATAGATTTTTTGATAACCTGACTCCGCATCAAAGTCTACGTATTTGTGACTATCCTTAGATATAATAAGTTCTTTTGTATTCAACTAAGAAATAATCCTTGATTTTAAAAGTCTAGATACTAAAGTCTGACTCCATAAATAACTATAGTTTCGAAATCGAATCGGAGTTTATCAATAAATACTGCTAGCTTTGAATTACTTTCCGCAAACTGTGTCTTTAATATAGAACCGTATCTTTGAGGGTAAAGACATGATTTTGTTTGTATCAACTACATTATATTATACACCTGCCTCTAAACAAGGATCATGGAACTGTAATCTACAACTCGGTTATTTTATTCATTAACAATGGGTTGAAATAATACAATCACTTTCATATATTTGTGATGTTGTTTTAAGAATGAATGAGGTTACAATTATGAGAGTTTTATTTAACACGAATTAATTTTGTTTGAGATTCGGTATACATTTCGGATAACATGTACTTTAGAGACTGTGAATTCGATTTGAATTAATTTTCGATTTTTTTTTTAAATATATAAAGGTACATATTTATAGGTTACGTTGCGCAATGGTGTGAGTAGGGCTGACTTATTGACTCGAGATATTTAACTGACACATGGAACTATTTTTTTAAGTATATAATAATAAAAAAAATATATAATATATATATTAACATGATATGTTTATTTATATTGGAAGGGATGCTCAGTTTAAAATTAAATAGCCGTGTATAAATTGTTCTTACATTTATGTATGAATATTTATTTTAAATTATTACAATGGTTTTTGTTCTTTGTTTTAATAGTAGCTAACTATTAATGTTCTTGATCCTTTAAGGCTTTTAAACCAAGTAAAATAAAAGCATACCTAAAAGGAATATAACGGTAAAATATATTAGTGTATATATACATATCTTTCTTATAGTATATTTGTTTAATCTCCGTATCTTTATATATTTAAACTTTAGTGATGGTCTTGGAAACATAATAGGTTAAGTACCTTGGGTGACCGAGCCTAGCTCGGTTCTTTAAAAAACATTTTTAAATTAAAATATTTACCTTCATATTCTAGCTATATTTATTCATTACCTGAGATCTCAGTTAAAAAGTTTCCTATAAATAAAATCTAGCTAGATCGATTTATCGTCCCTGAAACTACCTACATACTAAGTTTCACGGAAATACACGACGCCGTTTCCGAGGTCCTGAATATACAAAAATATACAAGAATTGCTCGTTTAAAGGTATCAGATTAAGAATTTTCAAATTTGCAATTATGAATAAGCACGGGAACCACAAGATTTAAGATTTAGTGTGACAGAACCTAAACCCGTTGTCTATTGGAATAAACAATGGTCTTGGCAAAGTTGATAAATAGGTTTCAAATTACTTATTATTTTATTAGAATATGGACGAAAGATTATGTAAATATTTTTATATGATACATTACATAGATTATTGATTTAAAATAAAGGTATATAATCTATTATGGCTACTTTAAAGCAGGGAAAATGCGGTGGTTTTCTTTAATCATAACATATTCTCAGGATAGTTTTTTTTTAATTTGAATGGAATAGGCTAAAAAAGCCTGTAGTGGTAACTATACTTCTAAATTTTTATATTTAGATACATTTTACAGATAGATACTAGGGTGTTTATTTAATATATAGGTTTAAATGATGTTATTTAGTTAGCTATGTGCCCAAAATATTTTTCCACCAGAATTTTCACTATTCATTTCTTAGCTTTTTTTTTCTTCTTAACTCTCAGTTACGAGTTAGTAATTCTTTCTAATAAGCTCAGTCAAACGCTAAAATTTCTTCTATTTGTTTTTTTTTTCTAACAGAAATGTTAAAGTAATAAAAAGCCGTCAGTGTACAGGGTATTAAATAATTAAAAGCAAACATTAATTAAAGCTTGCTTGAAAATTTACTTGGTAAATATATCTTTGTGTTGTGACATTATACAGCGAACGGTGGGAAGATGCTAGATCACGCGGGCTCTGTTGTTTAACATAATACTTGTGCGGGCGCTTCATTATAATAAAGCAGCTATTATAGAAAATGCAGTTTGTTTTGTCTGAGTTACAAGAAGGAAATAGAAGGGAAAAATGCCATCTTGTTAATAAAATCAAACAAAGAACAGACTTTTTAAAATGAAAATCTATTACATTGACACGATATTTCTCAGTACAAATATACAAGGCTCAGTAGCCTTTCTCTTTTTTTGATTTAAGTTATTTTTATATCTGATAGACCTTATCGTAGCAATTTTCTATCTACAGCTAGGTTTTCGAGTTAAAGACTATTGGTTTTTCTCGTCAAGTAATTAATTTTGACAGCTAGTGACCTTTTTAGTATTAATTTAATGTATATATATCTTCTTTAACCAAATGAGGTATATGGGGTTGTTAGGCAAATTTTTGTTAGTAAATTATGAGTCTTGGTAGGATAAGAATATTTTAAATTAATGTTGAAACACCATAACAGATTTTGACGCATTCACACTGTCACAACTCTATATTGCAACATTTTTCTCTTCTCTTTCTCATTAGTTTTCTTTATTTTTCATTAATTAGTTACATGCATAGTAATATATTATAAATAGAATTTATAAATACACCACATTTTAAGTTTATGTCTACTACTAGGGCGCGAAAACGTAATGTTTGTATTTATTTTAGCCGGATATTTGAGGCCTGGCTGAAGGGCCGGTTTCAAAAACAGCAATACGCTGACGCCAGGCCTCATTGTGATAGTTTGTATTTTGTATGTTTAAACATTTTTGTTGTATCCTTGCATTTATCTATGACAATAAATATATATATTTTTTTTCTAAACATAGCATGAAAAGAGTCCTACACTTTCTAATAATACATATCCACTTGACTAGTTATCACTATTCAGTTGACAGCTAATTGCTAGTCACCTATTGATGTGTTCCGGGAGCTCTACTTTAAAGCTGATGTCCCTTTAGGCTTAACGTGTTTTCGTTTTAGACCACATTGTTCTCCGCTATCAAGCGAGATTTTGCGTAAATGGTAATACTTATAAAGCATGAAAATTATGACAGATTCATAATCTTGTCTGGAAGTGTAGGTATAATGTTCACATTGGAAAAGTCTTTGTACATGTGAATTGTGTTTGAAATATCTGGATATTTAAAATAACAGCGATAATTTAATCATAATGCGTAAAACAATACCAACTTGTTAATTAGTGTTTCTTTGTATTACTTTCTATACCTTATACATTTTAGCGGTTCACTGCATTCTCTCAAGTGTTCCTCCCAGAACACGCCTATAGAGTGTTGGAGACAGATTTTTAAATTGAGAGTGGTATCTAGTCAGATCCTACCACCATACAAAATAGTATTAGTATAGGTATTTATTACTTACTGATATTTGTATATTTATTCGAAAAGTATTAAGTTTATTTGGTCATTTTGTTTTCTTAAAAGTATGAAACGAAAAATAAATTGCTTTATGATTCTTCCAGTGACTTTATGATGCTTAAATGTTGAAGATTATAGTATGCACATAGAGAACAGTTCATAACGGAGGTGTTAATTTGATGTTTACGGTTGACTTCGGGTTATAAAACTTTGACGCTAATTTGTTTAATTGAACTTCAACCGGTTGCACAAAGTTTGTTTACAAATGTGTTTTTCACACACCTCAAAAACCGTAAGGAATGTTTGTATAAGTTATTTAGATGTGTTGTATTAGATGCTGTTTTATTTGAGAAATCTAAATTTATAATCAACTAGGTGGCTGTGGGTCTGTTTTCGTGAAAGCTGTGTAGTTGTTTCATAAAATTGGTTTATTTGGATTGTGAGCTGCGTTTTATAAATTTTGGCTCAGTAAACTTGCATCCCCTAAATCGGTTGTATATTGCTTTACAGTCATAATTACTCAATTTTAATATTCCTACTAAACTTCTACGCGTAGTTGCTTGGATAATAATTAGAAAAGTTATTTATTTGCCAATATAAGTTTTGACAAAATCAATTATTCTGTTTTGGAGATATGGTCGGAAAATGAATCAACACGTCAATTTAATTTATAACTATAAAAGATAAATCATTTTACGGGTTATAAAGAAATGTTATCTTATGAATAGTCATAGTTCGTCAATAACTTGACGGGACGTGACCAGAACAACCGCAAGCCCATTAAACAATGGCTCTGGGTAGGCACAACATTACAATACAAATTCCCCGCTAAAATTATAGTTTTCCACGCCCGTATCTCTTACTCAACTTAGTGTTTTTTTATCTGCGGTGTGCATTACAATGTACCTATACGCTTTTGAGAGCTAAAGTTAATTGTTTACTATTTCACAGCTAATGCTGATATATTCATAGTTTATAAAAAGTTTTAATCTATATATATTAAAGAATATCTGCCTGGCTGGTTCAAACGGGGTTAGGGCCTGTGAAAATTTGCAAAGAGATCGTTTTTCCTCTTATAGTATAGATGAGCACTTAGGTTGGATTTTCGAAACTTCAACTTCTAAGGTCAATGATATTTTGACAAAACAAATCGCACACATTTGTAAAGTAAAATTGTAACGCCAAACTGTCTTAGACAAAATATGGTACTGAAATGGCATATTCTCAATATCGGCGGTGAAAAAGAAATAGTTATATGTTGCTTAGATACGGGTAGATTGATGAGACAGTCTTCAAAAATAAGCTAACTAGTCAAGTTTTAACAAGCCGCCGTCAAAGCGCTTATGACGTATGTACAGCTTTTTGTGTAAAAATATCATTGTCTAAAGGAGAGATTCTAAGGAGACAATTCATCTATATATCTCTGATGGTTATTAATAATCATTATGGCCTGATACATTTAAATTTTATATTTGGAGTGTCCACTATACACTAATAGGTACTTGGGAATGAATCACTTCCTTGTAAATCGAATAAGTTCATTAATATTAGTAAATGTGGACGTAGTTTAAACTAAATCCTTTCGTTTTCTTAATATAAAACACACTTACGAATGGAATGTAAGTAATATTAAAAAGCGAGTTACAATTTTGTGTAGAACGTTTTTATATGTCTATGTAAATGCAAAATACGTAATCAAAAAGCTTAAAAGTTGTGTGAAGAAACGATGTACCAGATTCTAAAGATATGTACAATCTTTACTGAATATGTAAAACAGTAAAGAGATAAGCAATGAAATAATTCCTGCACAGTCTGAGAATATTTTTTTTTACTTTAATAAGACAACGACTTTCCAAACCAAGATGACAACGTTTCAACCATGAAGACATGGATATAGCAGAATTCAATGCCATTATGAAGTGTTTTTCTATAGAATACATAATATAAGAAAACAATAATATAATTAAGACTTTGATCGGCAATTAAATACAGGATGTAACAAAGACAAGGGTAGGGGAAAGGACAAAATGTAAACAAATAGGAGATAATAGAAGAATACAATTGATAGATAAAAATGATGCAAATAAAGAATGTAAAATCTAAGCATATATAATACAGATATTAAGAATAATGATTAAGGTATTCTGAAGAATACATTCATTAAATACATCAGACTTAACATGAAAATTATTATATGAGAACAAAATACAATCAACATAAAGCTGACTTCAAAGGATTATTGACGGAACAGTAAAAAAACATTTTAACAGGATAAAATCTTCACAGAAGAGGCTAAAGTATTTTCTACATATCTTTGTATCGTAATCAATTTGTAATGTTTATTTTTCGTAAATCAAGATAATTAAATATACAAGTAGTTACAAACTAAAAGGATATTTTATTCAAGTCTAGTATTAATAAAGTCGTGTTGACTAATAGAGGTTCTAGCAACATTTACATGCTTGAAGCCAAACAAGACGCAACTCCATAAAATACGTCAAGTCATGCCAACGCATGGGGGCCAGCAAACCCGCTTGGAAATCCTTACGAATGCAAATGCGAACCGTCACACGTTGATATTACAGCCCATCATTATTCAGCACAATTCCAAAGTCTAATAGCACCGCAGCTTTTATATTATAAAACCATCTTCTAAATTGTAGTACCTTTACGGTAAGGTCTTTCCCTTTATCGTATTTATTGGTCCCTTTTACTCAATGCTGGATGTTATGTCTCGGTTGCTTAGCTTTAACGACCCATGATTCTCGTCGCCGCCGTAGAAAGCTGTTTTTGAAGTTACTGCGTCTAATTTTAATACATTGAAAACTTGCCTTGTTTCTTATGATCTTATTTTAATTAACAGTAACATTTATGTGTGTATAGTAACATAATGTACATCTTTTCTCATATGTTCATTTGCAATAAAGCAAAAATCGATTATAATTCTTCTTTTTTTTAATTATATGCGATACTACGATCTTTTACGATCAAGACTATAAGACACACTTACTATATCAAAGAGTTTCATTAATTTTGATTACTGTATTGTTTATACTTCATATAAAAGCTTGTTCTTTATCGTTGTGTCTTTTAAACTTTCTTGAATAGTTATTTTAAATTTATCGATTTTTTTATTAGTTTGCTATAAAAATACATATATACATGCACTAAGTGAACACGTGGCTTAGCACGCCTATTTATTATTTGATATCATTATTATTTATTATGATAAATGCTTGAGTTTAGCAAAATATATATTGTGTTAAAATATTTAAACAAAATATACATTTGCATATTATAGCAACTGGTAATATTGACATTTATTGGCGCAATGTCAAGGTTGAAATTGCGTTAGACTCCATAAGTTTAATTTGTAATCCAATCATACATATAAATAGCTTCATCATTGTTCTACAGTTTATTTAGGTTATGTTGAAATTCAAGCTTATATCTATCAGTTACTTAGACAGTACGTAATATATTAGGTTACAATAAACCGATTAAACTAATCCTCCAGCTGATCTAATCTACCAACAACAGTAAATCCTTACTAAATTCAGTGGTACTTGAATTGATTCATATCTATTTTAACTTGATCTTTAATATTAACTACTTATTCATATTGTTGTATTATACGATACGATATGTATATATCCTTACTTCTTTAGCAGTATCGAGAGATTTAGGATAATAAGGAGTTATAGTTGTCCGTTTTGTGAATTTGCAACCGGATTGAACTTAACAACTATAAATTTACTGTAATCCGTTCAGTATTCTTATTTAGTATCTACCTTTTGTTAGCATCTGTATCCACGTTGAGTGTAGTCGAGTTTGTAATTTTTATTATTGTACGATATATGACACCGTTTCTTTTAATATCGGATTTTAATTTTTATTTTACTGATGAAACATTTACTGAAGGCAAACACATATGACCAGGCCATGACATTCAACTTGATTCAATATTTCTTTAGGTTTTGTTTAAAGGGTCATAAAGAAATAGGAAGTATACTGATCTAATTACCTTCTCTTCAAGGATATGACAAAAGTATTATTGTGGTTTTGTTTGTACAAGCCAATATGGAGGCTAGCGTAGAGCCATATCTTTGGTGTTCAGGGCATTTAGGCTTTGGTGTTATAGAATTGGCAAGCGGGAAGAGGGTATAAGGTTCGGAAAATATTTAAAAACACTCACCATTACATATACGGTCTTCATTTTTGATCCAATAAACTTTTTTATCAAGTAAAATATTTGTGACACATCTCAAATATTGTTTAAGATGGTTGTAACTCTGGGCATTGATGAATTTGTTTCTCGATGATCCAATGTCGTGTCGCAGGTGTCCATGAGTGGCGGTGATCATTTACCATCAGGTTAACCCCATGTTCGTTTGTCACTAATGGGATAAAAAAAATCGTTTTCAAATAAAAAAAAAAAAACAAAGAGTCCTACGAAACGACACCTAATATTAGGGGTAGAAATTGATATATATATATATTCGCATTCACTTTCGCTCTGTCTATTGTCTCTTTCAATTCCCCCTCAAGAGCGTTGTACGTTTAACGCAACAGTACTTTCATACCCCCTCCATGGTTGCGTTAAACGTTTAACGCAACCTTCTTGTAAGTCACATTAGAAGTTTCACTTCAAAATGAGAATGTATTTTTTTTATTGAAGCTCGACAAAGTGACGGCACTATGCCTGATGTTAAGCATAGTACAATCCAAAAACATCGACAACCACCGAGAGACAAATTATCCATCGCAGGTCGCCGCTGTAATGCCGGCGATAATGACGAAAGTCACCCGGTACTGGATATGCACAGGCTGATCTCGAAACGCGACGCGCAGAAGCGAGTCACTATGACGGCCTTTTTCGCCATATAAATGGTGGTTGCGACCCAGTCGGGCTGTAAAACCCTACCACCCCGCCGTAAATATAACGTGTCTGACTTTTTAGATTTTGTGATAAAAAGCGTTGCAGGTGTGTCTTGAAATATATAATAAAATACATTTCAATCATATTTAGAATTATCTGTCTGGCTAACATATATTTTCCTTATAGTATAAGGTTTAAATTGATACTAGCATTAGTGATTTCATATTCCACACTAGAATTGTAAATTTGTAATCGAGGCAGATATTTATGAAACGTGAACCAATTGTTATTAAATTTCAAATACAGTGAGAAAGATAATAAAATCCGCTTATATTGCAAGAAATAAAGTCTAGGTAGAATATGATTATAAAGAATGTGACAACTGATATATCTGAGGTTGTTGATACATGAGAATACTTCGTTTATTTAGCGCTGAGTTGTTGATCTTTATCACTTCGTTCTATTACATCGTTCGTGTATTTGTAAGTCAGTTAATATGTAATTTCTCACGTATACCTCGTCGGTCACATCGTTTCTGCATTGTGATATTTTGGTAAGAAAAAATCTTTTACATGTTACTATGGTTACGTGATGATATTTGTATTAAAAAACAGAACACAGCTTATTTACATAAGCTTATCTTGATGAACTAGACACGTGATAATCTGGAAGATCATTATGAATTTAACTAGTAAACTTGAAGAATGTTCCGGTATTTCGGGTTTACAGAGATATAATAGAATTAAAAGAGTATTTAATTTACAGTAGTGATGTAAACTGTGTTATGGAAATTAAGTCCATGGCTTAACTCCTGGTTATATATTTCTTTTTCAATATTCTCTGTATATACTGGCCGATATTATATAGACGTTTATGATTATTTTTTTTTATTGTGTATATATGAAGTATGTGTGTATTATGTATATATATGTGTATGTACAAATAAATTTTTGGCGGGATTTTTCATGTAGTGATTTTTATGTTATATTCTTAGAGTAATTTTACTTGTGCAGAGTACTGAAATTATTCGAAATATTTAACTCTGAATGTACACAGTACTTTTGGTAGATATTTTTTTTATAATTATTATTAACCTATATTTTTCTTAATTTACAGTGAGATGACTCGGTGGAGTGCACTGATCCAACATGGAAGTTTATCGATATGTCTCTTACTATTGTCGAGTCTACGCACGACGTCAGCGACACCAGGTTCGTTACTATAATTATTTAGCATTTGATTAATAAACAGATATTTGTGTTATTAAGAAGTTTGTCTGTGTTTGTAAGGCCAGATATAGTTAATGATAAATTTGGATATTTTTTTTTTATATTTTATAACTTTATTTTTGGCAATCAATCTTTCCGATTATTACTGCCATTCTCACGTAGTCAATAATATCACAAACTTCGTGTGATCATTCCAATATTAAGCATCGTGTGAAACCATATTCTAACAAGATGGTGGATCCCTTGCTAGAACCTTCCAGGGAGTTTTTGTGGCATCTCAGAATTTCATGCTCCGTGTTATTATTTTCCATTCACTTCACTTATGCATAACAAACTAACTATATTACGTAAAACACCACCAAATTTACACAATATATAGTCAAATAACACAAGATTATAAATAAAATATAAAATCCACTACATGACAGACTAAAATCCCGCCAAAAACAATTTGGATATTTATATCTACATTAACATTTGATCCTCGATTATTATGTTGTTATTCTTACGTGATGTAAGGGCTACATGTTGCCCTCGGGCCTCATTTTGGTGACCACAGTCATAGATTTACCGAACTTAGTTCAAAATATTCTTTGTCCAAAACCTCACTTACTTGAAAAAGTCCAACCGGGATTTGGGATGGTTTCATAATGAACTATTTTTATTTGAAGCTTATTTATAACATTAAGCTGTAAACATTAAAGCTTAATGTATTCTGGCGTTAAAAAATCCCACAGTAGCCCCCTTTTGTGAGTGGTTACGCATAAAGGGATCTGAAGGGATTGGCAACGGTTTTTATGAGTTTTGACAGTTTTACGTGCCGTAGTTTTATTATTGATTTTTTTAGTGTGCCTAGGCTATTTTGGAAATATTACACCTTACACACAGCGCACACTAGTTTGTGTGATGTCAGTTAAGATTCTAGAATCAGTATTTACTTTATTAAGGTTTTGTTAACTAGAACGAAATAATCAAATGCATATCTTTAATGCGATTTACTCGAAAACAATTATTTTCCCTTGAAGTGCCTTTTTGCATAACCACTCACATTTATTAATAATTTAACAACATATATATTTTATATTGTAGAAAATTATCGTTTTCTATGCCAATTAAGATTAAAATCTTTCCAGCTGTCCAAGCGTGGCTAAAAGACGAACATTCAGACATACTTTCACAATTACATTGCATATATTACCAAGATGTACATAATATGTACATGCCATAAATAAACTTCAATGAACTGTCATCATTATTTATTAACGTTCATTGGAACGATGTTTGTAAACTGCGACACAATGGCCTATTGATTTATTTATTTTCTTTTGTAAACAAAATTACTCATTTGATTTAAATTGTGCGACTTAAACAAAAGCATGTTTATTTGCATACATTAAAAACTAAATTGTATTGAAGACAGTGATGTTTATAAACATTTTTTAAGGTATGTTCAAAGGGAGCACGTCACGCATCTATTTTATTATTATACTAGCCTCTGCCCGCGACTTCGTTCGCGTGGAATAGTTACTTTGGGCTAACGTTAATACGCAGCGGATGCTGTCAAGAGGAAAAAAACCAGATTCTTATACATTCTTCATTGGTGCTCCGCTCCTATTGGTCTTAGCGTGATGATATATAGTCTATAACCATCCTCGATAAATGAGCTATATAACATTGAAATAATTTTTCAAATCGAACGAGTAGTTCCTAAGATTACTCCCTACAACGTCACAAAGTCACAAACTTTACTTCTTTATAATATTTGTGTAGATTTTTTTACTTAATTCATTTTCATCACTTCTTTTATGTCAGTACTGCATACGATAACTTTTATCCGTGATAACAAAATTGCTGGTTAGCTGGAAGAAAATGTCTTGTGGCATTTAACGCGCTTTTTTTCGAAATGACTACGCTATTGACCCAGCAAGATCTTAACAGCTTCACCGGACTGCTAAGGCGAGCGCTTAAGACACTCAGCCGATTTTATTTTGGCAACCAGCTCAAGGGTGCACGGCACACCTCGGCTTGGCTGTTGCAAAATCGCGACCTATCTTAGCTAACCTAGCTAACTATTCATATATGTATGAGTTGTTGAAACGTATATGTGTACCAAGGGTACACGCCTCAACAACTGCTCCATATATTTATTATCGGAAAATTGAGAATTTTTAGTTCGATAAGGAAAAAAAAAGTAAACCCTTCCACTTTCATGTGTAAGCGTGTAGGCGTGCACGTGTGTGGGGGTGATCGTGTAGTGTTGTAGCAGTGATGTATATTTGTGTGTCACCGTATCGCGCAAGCAACGCACTCAAGGGGTTCCTACCGAGGGATCGAACCTAGGCTTGAGCTGCTGCCGTGGGAGGCCTAATCGGGTGGGAGGTCTAATCGGGTATTTAGCGCGCCAGTACACATACTAACAAGTGCAATGAAGTATTCATTCATCCCTGATGAAAGAAAACAACACAACCATAAATAAATGAAAACAGAAACTTACAATCACATATTTGCCTTAATTCCGACGCCCAACAACTCATAGATTAATTTCGATTCTTCCGATGCTGGGTGTACTAACATTTAATATTTAATTTAATAAGGATAAAATTTTAAATTTAATCAATATTTTTCTTGCCACAATATATTTTAATATGTTTCTGCTTATCCCAAATGTGAATAGGATATATTAACATAAATCTATTAAACTAGATTTGCTTCTTACTAGTAAATACTCTATTTAAAGCCTACGCTTTACCTAATTTATTGTTATTGGTAACACTGCCATTATATTAATTGCTCTTAGTATAAATGATTATGTGAACAGTTTTCAATTATACAGTATGCTTACTGAAAACTAAAAATACATTATAGCAACACGTTGTAATTGGAAATATCTAGAAGGCTCGCCGTATAAAAATATTACATTAATGTATGTGTGCATATTATCGACTAATTAACATTGTCTTTTGTAGTTCGACTATAAATCTATGTTCGATAAATTCATCTTATCTTATAAATAAATTTCTAAATAGTTTTCCCGTTTTATTATATGAAACTCGTGTGGAACTTCCAAATTATTAGATAAATAACATTTTTTTTTATGTCATAGAAAGAAAAACGAACATGCGAGTCATCTGGTGTGAAGTGATCACCGCCGTACATAACCACTAGCAACACCGGGGAAGTTGCTAGTGTGTTACCAGCCTGTGTTTAGGGTATAGGGTATGGGCGGAGAGGGTGGAAAGGTAGGGGGAGAGGTTTAGGGAAGATGGAACTGTCGGCGCTGTCACTGACCGAACGAAATGCAACAATGCAGGCATTGTTACTTCACGTCGGATTCCTGTGAGAGGGTGGTGCTACCCCGGTCGAGCCGACCCATTCATGCTGAAACCAGTAATAGCTTCATCGTGGTTCTACCACCTACAGAGACATATATAGTGCTTACATTATAATTGTAGTTGTATTGATTTCTTGATGCTAATTATACATTAGGTTTGTATTAATTCCGCCATTCTGTAAATAATAACCACACCACATTTTAAAAGAAGAATATGTTATTTGTACGTGTATATGGGTATTTAGGTGAAATATAAGATTTATTAAAATAAAGCATACGTTTTATACACACAAGAGGAATATTTATAAATGAATTTTAAATTTCGCAACTAACATAATTTGGAAAATTATCAATTTTATAAATTAAATTTACGAATTAATTGTCAATTATATTTAATCCCATTAAATTTAGAAATAGTTCCTCGTCATTTAATTCAACTTGAAGCTTTAACAGGCTATTTAGAATTCGTTATAAATACACTTAACTATTATTTACTTGTAGGTGATAGAACCACGCTGAAGCTATTACTGGTTTCAGCATGAATGTGTCGGCACGTCCGGGGTAGTACCACCCGACCCACAGAAACACCGACGTGACGTTCGGTCAGTGAGAGCGCCGGAGACTCACTTCCCTCCCCCTCTCTTCCCTCTCTTCCCCATCAACACAGGTTGGCAACGCACTTGCGACGCCTGTGTTGTTGGTGATGTTTATGGATGGTGATGATCACTTAATAGCAGCTGACTCAACTATTCGTTTGCCTCCTATGATATATAAAAGAAATCCCTGGAAACGGGTTTTATGTAATATATGCAATTCGACGTGATTGGAGTCACATGCGGGTGCTAGTGAGTCATAAAGCTTTTACTTTAGTAATAGATCAACGCGGAGGGTCGTCACGAGAGTAATTATTACTTGAAACATAGTCAAAAATTTAACAAAGAATAAATTGATTTCAACTATGAGGTAAATGAAACATCAATCATTAATCGCCCACTTTATGATATTTAATTAATAGTCCAATAGACATTTAAGACGTCGAGGGCGAGTCAAAATTGTTTTATATAAACTTAACACGTCACAATATCATAATTATCTATAGCATTGAACATAGATTACAATTGTATGAATCGATCATATTAATTTTACGAGTTAGCTAGTTTATATCGAGGTATTACAAAATTAGTGCCGCAACTAGGCTTTTACTATCCGTTCAACAAAATATTCAGGTCATTAACTCATTCCATAGAACATGCGATATTTTTTTATATGAAACATCTATAGGCGCGGGTAAATCTGATTTTGGCTTGGCGACGTGGGTACACAACACAAAACAAACTTTGCACTATTAACGAAATACTCAAAAACATTTGCATACCTAAGATTCAAACTGTTTTGTCGGCCACTTGTTATACTTGAGTTACGCGTCACGCACCGACGACCTAGAGCCCTTTGATAAATGCCGCCAAAGACACCGCGTCTGCGCTTAGTTGAATCTTTGTCTATACCAATATTATAAAGAGGTAAAGTTTGTGAGGTTGTGACGTTGTAAGGGTAATCTCAGGAAGTACTGGTCCGATTTGAATAATTCTTTCAGTGTTATGTAGCTCATTCATCGACAACGGTTATAGGCTATATATAATCACGATAAGACCAATAGGAGCGGAGCACATGGGAAAAATGTTTCAAAATCGGGATGTTTATTCCTTTTGAGAACAGCTGCGTGTTAGTGTTTTTATTCCACGCGAACGAAGTCGCGGGCAGAGGCTAGAATTTTATAAGAATGAATATTTATATTATAAAATAAATAAACAGTCATTATTTTATAAATTTTGGTAGGTGGTAGAGCCCCGCTGAAGCTATTTTTGGTTTCAGCATAAATGGGTCGGCTCCTCCGGGGTAGTACCACCCCTCTCACAGATAACCGATGTGAAATAACAGTGCTTGCATTGTTGTGTTTCGTTCGGTCAGTGAGAGAGCCGGAGGCCCACGTCCCTTCCTCTTTCCCTTTCCTTCCCCTCACCCTTCTCCCATATACAGGCTGGCAACGCACTTGCGACGTCCCTGATGTCGCTAGTGTCTATGGACGGTGGTGATCACTTAACATCACGTGACCCACCACTTCGTTTGCCTCCTTTGACATAAAAAAAGACAAATTTGTAATGCTTTATCTTAACATTATGCCATAACTGATTTCTGTCGTAATCTGTTCTTTTAGGCATATAACTTATACAAAACACTTTCGATGTGTCAAATCTGCCAGGCGTCCCGTGGCGGCTCATTTTTTTTCAACTAAACGAAATCATTTCAAAACAGCGATAGAGGTATATCATTCTATTCACAAAGTATAGTCTTAATTTATTAAATATAGTCGTATTTCTTATTTGCCTCTTTCTGTTACTTTGTTATATCCATAATATTTTAAAATATAATTTTAGAGTATCAATTAGTTTCAATATATTTATCTTTCTGTTTCAATTGCCTTGTTTTTGTATTTTTATGTTAAATCTACAAAAAATGCAAAATAGTTTGATACTTCATTTTTTAATATTTAATTTATTGTTGGAGCATGCCGTGGTTGTCTCTATATATGAAGTCACATTTATAATGAATCACAGTAGTCCTACTTTTTGTATATTGACTTATGTATTGTCATATTGACGACCCTAAAATAAATAAATAAGTAAATAAACATGACTTATAGGAGCTCTGTAGCAAAATTTCCGGTTTGTCTTAATACTGTTGAATTATATAGTACTCTCCACATGAGAATTAGGCGCTACGAACAGCTAGGGAGACTATTTTCTTCATTATGAGCCTCTTATCAATAGGATTTTAAGACTGTGTGTAACAATTTACGAATTTTTGGTTACACAATGCTTCCGTGTATCGGGTATCTCGTGCAATTGATAAGACAATGGTTACGCCCCTGCAAAATTTATAAAATATATGTTCTTTTTGAATGAAATATTTTCTTAAACTATTAATTTGTCGTTTAAAAGTCAAGGTCGTTAACCGGTCAGTTTTACGGTTATTTGCTGGTAGATGTAACTTGTCTTTAATAACTATTTTATGTATTGCGTGTTAAGCTTATTACTAATTAATAAATACCCTAGATATTGACTAATTTCTTTTAAATATATTACATAATAATACTGTTCGAGTTTTATCGAATTTAACTATCTCACCATAAGTAAGCTTATATAATTATGCAATGTTAATAGCTAAGTACATACTTACAAATAAAGGGACGCCAACAGAAATGTTCTCTAAGTTTTAATTAACTGTGCAAAGCTTTAACGAAGCCAATGCATAGTCGATTCAGTTATTTATGACCGTTTGTTCGGCTTAGATGCTGTTGGTTTTACCAAGTAATTTAACTCTTTATTTTCTTTGTAATAATCTATTCCTTCTTATATTTAAACGTCACCTATAGCTATGTACTAACTTCTGCCCGTGACTTCGTCTGCGTAGAATAAATACTTTAGGCTAACGCTTATCACACAGCAGAAGCTCTGAGAGAGAAAAAAAAGATTTGGAAACATTCTTCATTGGTGCTTGGCTCCTATTGGTCTTAGCGTTTTTTTTTTATACCATATAGGAGGCAAACGAACATATGGGTCACCTGTTGTTAAGCGATCATCGCCGTCCATAGACACTAGCACCTACAGAGGAGTTGCAAGTGCGTTGCCAACCTGTGTTTGGGGGAATTGAGAGAAAGAGAGAGTTTATGATCGCTTAACAACAGGTGACCCGTTTGTTCGCTTGCCTCCTATATGATATAAAAAAAAAACACGGCAATAGGACTTTTTCTAAGCCTGCATGGCATATTTCCACACTCAAGTAGAAAATTTGGGCGCCAATCAACTTTTTTTTTCCGCGAAATGACCACGCTATTGACCCAGCAAGGTCTTAACAGCTTCACCGGACTACTAAGGCGAGCGCTTAAGGCACTCAGCCGATTTTATTTTGGCAACTAGCTCAAGGGTGCTGGGCACACCTCGGCTTGGCTGTTGCCTGTTGCATGCAAAATCGCGACCTACCTTAGCTAACCTAACTAACTATTCATATATGTATGAGTTGTTGAACCGTATATGTGTACCAAGCATACACGTCTCAACAACTCCTCCATATATTTATTATCGGAAAATTGAGAGTTTTTCAGTTCGATCAGGGAAAAAAGTATACCCTTCCACTTTCATGTGTAAGCGTGTAGGCGTGCACGTGTGTGGGGGTGATCGTGTAGTGTTGTAGCGGTGATGTATATTTGTGTGTTACCGTATCGCGCAAGCAACTCACTCAAGGGCTTCCTACCGAGGGATCGAACCTAGGCTTGAGCCACTGCCGTGGGAGGCCTAATCGGGTGTGCGGGAGCGAAATTAACCCCCAGATGCGCCAATCAACCGTTGGTGTGTTCCAGTGGCTGTAATTGAGAGTCCTTTTATCCTTTGAGAACCTTTTTACCATCTTAGATCACATCCTTATTTAGCATCAGCTCAGATTGTGGTCAAACGTTAAAACCTATCATGTATAATATAGATACATATACATATGTGTACTTTCCCGAAAACTCTAATAATCCCAATACTTTGTTTATAGGTCCATGTGAAGTGGAAACGGGCCAGTCTAGTATCATAGTAGATATTGAAGAAAGTAGAGGAGACCGTAAGTAATAAATAATATCTATAATTCGTATATTAACACTGTTATTGTTAATGTCAATTACTGATACAATTCTGTATATTATATACAAAGAAAGTTAAAGATTCTACAAAAAATGAGGTAAAAGTTTGCGTTATTAGGTATGTTATTTCTTTTTACGAAAATTTGGGTTTATTTCTGCAGGAATATGTAATTTGTGATAACAATATCTTATAGATTAAAGGAGAATTAACGTAATTCGTTTGTTATTATTAACCGTAGTACACTGTCATAATACATATATAAGAGTTGAAAAATTACAATACAACTTACATTTACTTATGCGACACACGGACTACCAATATCGTTATATGCCCAATACAAGGAATTAGGGCTCTTCACAAAAGTCCATGGTACCATTTGCTCAAACATCAAAAGGTGGTCTCATCTCTTAGGTTATTTAGTTTTGTTAGATTATTGTATTTGATTAAAGAAGACGTTACTTTGCGGAAATCCATCAATAAATTGTATAGTGGATGTTACTTTGCAATTCTACATAGAATTGATCACTACTACGGCTTAGTGCGTACCTAAAACAAAAATAATTAAAACCGCGTACCTTGGTTGAATTTGGATCGCATCTTCAGGTTATTGCATTTTTATCAATATGTTTCCATAATTCACTTGCAGAAGTAAACCAAAGTACAATACCACCGGACCTACCAATAGTTGGTGAACCAGACGTGGATGTACTTTTATCTACGGTATTTCCAAAAGGACCAACGTTATTTCAATTGGACGGTAAACGGTTACAATTACTCCAACCGCTCGATAGAGACGCCGATAATCTTTCACATATGGTGTTCCAGGTTCGTACAGCATCGAATATAAATGGAATTATTATTTAAATGATTAATTTTAAATCATTCATAGATAGTATGATATAAATATGATTTAATCTAAACATGTTTGCATCAAGATATCTTGTTTGATATGTACAATGTCTATTTTAGATAAGCCTCGAGCTATATTTGCTATCGAGATCATATTAATTACGTTTAGATCTTATGTGATGGATAATTAATGTATTATTACGTTACAGCTTGTGTGTCAAGTGAAAGCGACAAAGAAGCGTCGAACTATACCTGTGATAGTAAGAGTATCTGATATTAATGATAATGCGCCGGAATTCCAGGGAACACCTTATGAAGCAAGCGTTTCTGAGGTAACATTCTCAAATTGATAAAAACTTTATTATTAACTAATTTTGTTGGTTGTAGAGCCACACTGAAGCTATTATTGGTTTCAGCATGAATGAGTCGGCTTGACCGGGGTAGCACCACCCTCTCGCAGAAAACCGACGTGAAGTAACAGTGCTTGTATTGCTGCGTTTCGTTCGGTCAGTGAGAATGCTGGAGGCCCACCTCTCTTCATCTTCCTCCTCTCCTTTTCCCTTCTTCTTCCCACTCCCACTCTCCCCCAATACAGGCTGGCAACGCACTTGCGACTCCCCTGGTGTTACAAGTGTCTATGGACTGTAGTGATCACGTAACATCAAGTGACCCTTTTTTTTGTTAACGTGGGAAAATCCCTTATGGATACGCCACACTCCCGGGGGAGAGAGTGGGTTATGTCCGACTCCCACAGACTAAAACCCCACGGTGTACCGTCCGCCACATTGTAGGGGCAGCCAGGGGTCGAGCTTGCTCTCAAACCTGAAAAAGTGCCCTAGCGGCAGCCTGGCGAGTGAACGCCGACCTACTGTGGAGAGACTACTGGGTACACGACCAGTAGTCTGCCCTCGTCAGCCTCACCCGTGCAACGAGGAGATTGGGCCCGCGACCCATCCCCTCGGGTTCGGCTACGAACATCAAGTGACCCACCTGTTCGTTTGCCTCTTATGATATATATATAAAAAAAATAGTTCTTTTAGAAATGTATATTTTTAAGATTAAAAAAAGATTTTAGCTAGTTACAATCGTAAATAGTTATGATAGCTAAGGTGTTTTTCAAATTCGTCTTTCTCTCTCTTTCTCTCTTTGCGTCTGCATCGCTTATTATCTTAACGGCGTTCCAGATACGTTATCAACTAAGCCTTATATTTTTTTCTAATAAGGGTAAATGGCGAAAAAGTAAAACTAAAAAACCGATTGAAATCTATCTAATAGTTTGAAGTAATGTACGCATGGTCTTACGATTAATTAATGTATATTGGAATGTATTTTTTAGTTAGCAACAATCGGCACCACTGTTTTCGACGGTATCCGCGCTGTGGATATTGACGCAGGCGTCAATGGCTTGGCGGAGTATTTCGTGATACCAGGAGATAATAAAACCTTCGAAAACACCAACGTAGCTGACGGTTACGGATATTTCGTAATACCAGTTCCTCATGTTGGACAAGTCACCGTCAATAGAAGTTTGGATTACGAGCGCACGCAGAAGTATCTAGTCACAATCATTGCTTCTGTAAGTAACATTTTAATTCCATAATTAAGTATATTCAAAATAATAAACAATGATATTGTATTTTACGTTGATGTTTTTTTTCGTCCTGGATATTTATATTCATGCTTTTCACTCCGAAATAATTTTTTAAGCAGTCATTACTCGACATTCATTTCGTTTATATACGACTGGCCTCTGCCCGCGACTTCGTTCGCGTGGAATAGATACTTTGGGCTAACGCTATCTTGCAGCTGAAGCTCTCAAGAGAAAAAAAAAACCGATTAATAACATTTTTCATTGGTGCTCCGCTGATATAGGTCTTAGCGTAATTATATATAGCCTATAACCATCCTTGATAAATGAACTATTATGACATTGAATGAATTTTACAAATCGGACCAGTAGTTCCTGAGATTACCCCCTACAACGTCACAAACTTTACTTCTTTATAAGGTTAGTATAGATTGCTGTAGCCGACTGAGTATCTCTTGAAAATCTTTATAATTATAACAATATTTGAACTCAGTAATTCTCCTTTATTATTTTATTTTCAAGATAGTTGTGGAGATAAACTCATGCAAAGTTGCTTTATGTTATTTAAATAAATGTCCAAATTGAATATGAATAACAATGCGGCAATTAGGTATAATAACATCCATATTTATGTTATGCAAAATATCCAGTAGATTTATAAAAATATTAGATTTCTTTACATTCAGATTGCCATTGGATTTGACATTTAAAAATAAAAAAAATAAAAAGGAATATACATTTAATGTATACGAAAATATAATTAAAATTAATTCATTTCATTCACTTTCAAAGTATACATGTTAAAGATCGGTATAATATTAATTTTAAAATTACTTTAGGATCGTGCGCGAGACAATAAAAAACGTCTATCAAGCACAACTACATTGACGGTGAATATCCAAGATGACGATGACCAAGATCCATCCTTTATTTACAAAGGCTGCACACTCCATGAAGGAGCTTGTATTAACCCCGAATATTCCAGTTATGTAAGTTAACTTTAACTTGCTTTAAGCTGTCTGATATTGTATACCATTCGATCAAATAATCAAAAGAGGTCAGAAGATTGTTTTTTTGTTTTTAGATTAGGTAGCATCTAAGAATAAAATAACAAAAAATATTTTTAATAGTAAACCTTATGTACGATTTTTAAGAATTTAAACAGTCAACATTAAAAATATATATAATTAGATTAGACAATAAACCACATGAGTTTGTCCCATATAAAATAAGTGTGGATTGAATAACTTAAATTTCACAGAATCATAAAAGCAAGATTAATGTTTGCTTGATTAAGAATACATTCGACGGATTCAAATTACGTGTTAATAATTTTTTTAAGTATGTTTTATTTAATGGACATGTAGGAGATCGAGTTTACCAAGTTTATACTTCATTAAGTATTATGTAACAAGGATTCGAAATTAATTACATACAGCTTTAACTTGAAAGATGAAGTAATTGAATTCACTATAATTATTTAGGTGAACAGTGGAGTTTTAGCTGGCATCCTTACACTCGAACCGGAGAAAATACAAGCGGTTGATATGGATACACTGAATGCTAGAATACGGTATAGTATAGAGAGCGGTGAACCAGAATCATGGGCGACTTATTTTGCGGTAGATACCAATACCGGTGCAGTTAGGCAATTGGTACCTGTGGACACAAGTATTGCTAAGAAATTCCAACTGGTTATTAAGGTAATCCTAGATTCTGTATATTTTGCTAATAAACTTTGGCCCTATTTAAAGTTTTAATTATTTAAATATGTTCAAGATTTGCAGTTTTTCAAAAGTTTCTCATGTACATATTGGGTTAATACTTTGTTAAACTTTCAGGCGGAAGAAGCAACAGAAGCAAGGCGTTTCACGACAGCCAAACTGACTGTTACAGTAAGACCAGTAGATGCTAGTCCACCAGTTGTTGAAGCTTCAGCAGATGAAGGAGAAGTTGAAGAGAATTCTCCTAAAGGCACAAAAGTTTTACACAAAGACGGAAAACCAATTAAATTAACTGTTTCAGATCCAGATTTAGTAAGTATAGTAGTAAATGAAAATGTGTAACCTATGTATATTCAACTAGGAGAAATGCTGTTCCCTTATATTGGTCTTTTAAGAGTACTTGATTATATTTTCCGATTGCCTTCTGTGGACTGAAAAAATGTAACCCTATTTATCGGACATCATATTTATCGATGTAAAACTTCTTTCTTTTCGCACTGTATTTATAGGTGTTTTTGGTTTGTTAGAAATTTTGAGTTACAAATCTTAATCTTTTCCATTTAATTATAATTATTTTTACAGTAAATACATAAGGTTAGGCCTTAAAAAATTGTGTATAATTAAAGATCAAATGAATTTACATTTAACTTTGCAGGGTCCAGGAGATCCGATCCCGAAATACTCTTTCGAATTGACAACTAATTTCTTTGACATTGACCAAGATGGTTTCCTGGTCGTCAGTGATGCTACTCTTGACCGTGATCCGCCGAATCCCGGAAAGTTTCGATTCCAGGTATTTTCTCCATAAATTAACTCTTTACAGAAATGTTTCTTATAAAGTACAGATTATGTGTAGAAAATGTATACTTTTATGAATACAAGAAATTTGATTGTCAACAGATCTATACTAATATATAAAGCTGAAGAGTTTGTTTGTTTGTTTGTTTGTTTGTTTGTTTGTTTGTTTGTTTGTTTGTTTGGTTGAACGCTATGATCTCAAGAACTACAGATCCGATTTAAAAGTTTCTTTTGGTGTTAGATAGCTCATTTATCGAGGATGGCTATAGGCTACATATCATCACGTTAAAACCAACAGGAGTTGAGCACTAATTAAGAATGTCAAAAAAACGGGCTATTTTTTAAGCTTCCGCTGCGTGTTAATGTCAGTATTATATGCGTTGCCATGGTAACGCGATAACATTCTATCGGAAATATTTTCATGGTTTATTTTGTGTTCCTACTCAAAAAGTTTGTTCTACGTTAGTTTTGTTTTCAATTTTTAATTATACGTGGTACGTTTGTGTCGGAAACATTTGTAAAGTTTATTTTGTGCTGATATTCTTAAAGGTTAGTAGTAATAATATTCGTCCATCACAATACAGGCGAAGGAATTAATCCATACTGCCAATTCTGAAATTGTCAGTATAGGTAGTTCTTATGTATTCTCTATACATAAGCGCCAAATCTTCTATATAATATTTCGTAAATTTTTATCTTCTTAATTTCAAGCTTACAGAATACATGCTCCATGGCATTAGTTTTCATTTATTTCACTCATGCATAATAAACAAACCATATTACATAAAACGCCGCCAATTTAACACAATATAGAGTAAAATAATACAAAATTATGAATAAAATATAAAATCCCTACATAACACTGACTGAAATCCCGTCAAAAACTCCTCAAAAAGTTTATTCTACGTTAGTTTTTTTCCAATTTTTGGTTTGTGATATATTGCGTATTACGTATTATAAGAGTGTGTATATAATATTCAAATAAATACTTTTTGATGAATACATATATCTGAGGTGCTACAAATATCAACATTTTTTTTTATTCTGTCGATATATCTGTTTGTTTATTTGTTCCGGGTAATCTCCGAAACAGCTGGACCTATATGAACGGCTTTGTTTTCTTAGAAATGATTGCGCTATTAACCTAGCAAGGTCTTAACAGCTTCAACGGACTACAAGTAATATTTGAACGGAAATTTTACGGGCAAATAACCAACTAATTAGCTGTTTTAGCGAGCGAAGCTAGCAAGTTCAGCAGACGATACCTGATATTATATCTATACAATAAAAGATTGAACACATATTGTTCGATAATGTATAGCTTAATATTTTCATTACTTTCTTATATAGTGTAAGTGAGTGATGAGGCTGATACATAGATAGTAGTTTAAAGTTCCAGCTATGTATGTGGCTTATGATAAATCTCATCCCATTCGATACACTATTAGTATTCACATATATAATGTACACATTACCTGTTACTGTAGATGATGTGCGTGTCATACTTACAAATATTTTTGAAAGAGTATTATTGTTATTTACACATCTAATAACAATTTTACATTTATTTAATACATTCAAAAAACGCGTGCGGAGCCGCGGGTAACAGCTAGTAGTAAATAAGTTGCTGACATTAACACAATGAAAATTAATTAACAGGTCGTAGCCCGCGAAGCTAATGGTGGAGCCGCTTCAGCGCCATTCTCGTTGTCTGTGCAATTGTTAGACCAAAATGATAATGCGCCCATCATACCCAAAACACAACCAATTATAGTACCAGCCAGCTTAGAACCAACTCCTATACATAAGGTAACTTATTTTATACCTAAGATGTTACGTGTGCACCTAGTAGTCTTCGACAAAAAAGACTAGATCATATACATACAAGTCTTGATATAAAATTACGGGTCCATAAAATAATTGAATAATTGTTTTAAACGTTTAAAAAATGTGTGTAAACATTACGCGTATGAAAAATAGTCCCCCGACTTTGACACTTTATGATAAAATTAATACAATAGGCAACAAGCTGTCTTCTTCTGACAATGAAACCTTATCCACTTGTGTCCTTTGTGTACGGAATAAGCTAGGAAACGTATGAAAAAGAAGTTTTTAACGGCAGATTGAGGACTGTTCAAAGTTATATAGGGTACATCATTCTATTACAACTTTATTTAAAGTGTTTCGCGGAGTATTTTAACAAATTAATTATTAGTTCACATAAAACCATTTCTAGAGTACGAAGTCACGGCTGCCAGCTAGTTTTTAATAAAAATATAATTATACAAGAATATTGTCTACGCCGTGTCGTTTCGTCCAGGTTTACTTTGACCAATCCACTTTCTCAAATATTACGTGACCGACTTGAACCAATACGGGCAGGAATCAGTAGAGAGTGAGTGGCGACACTGCATATATGTCGACATAGGCAATGCCAAAATACGAGCTTCTTGTTCCATAATTGTTAGATAAAGAATATTCAGAACTAGTAACAGTATGTTTATAATGAATAAAAATATAACGTAATCATAATCACAAAGTCTCAAAAGTATCATATTTGCTTTATATCTCACAGGTCGAGGCGATAGACATCGATGAGGGTGAGAATGCACGAATCACATACAGCATTTATCACGTGTCTAATAACGGAGGCAACAAATTCACTATAGATCCTAACACTGGAGTTATATGTAAGCACCCTTTTCTGTACGCACACCTTTCCTTTCATATACCTTATGCATGAGTTTTAAGCACATTTGAAGCATGAATATTGAACGTGTGTGTGAAAATACAAATATTACTTGTTTAAATCTCAATTTTTGTTACGTAAAATAAACATCTATTACATTTGTTGCAACTACATTAATGAAAGATGATGAAAATATTAATTGAATGACCAATTATTTTTAGACATTTTTTATACATACATTTGTTAAAACTACGTTAAAGAAAGATGATAAAATATTGAGTGATCAGTTATTTTTAAAATAGTTTCTATCGATAAATTTGTTAAAATCATATTAATCAAAGATTATAAGAAAATTAAGCGATAGATCAGTTGTGTTTGACATATTTTCTGTAGATAAATTTGTTAAAACTACAGTAATGAAGGATGATAAGAATAATAAATGAATAACCAGTTATTTTTGATACATTTTTTATAGAACGTTTTTTTTTCGAATTGACTACGCTATTGGCCTTGCATAGCCTTTACAGTTTCAGCGGACTACTAAATTAAGTTTTTTATAAAATTGTTGTATTTTATTACACGTTTATTTTGTATAGTAGCGTAAAATTAATGAATAATATCTATAGCATAGTTTTATTGACTACAGCCAGCACAGGTCGGCTCCAAGCCGGCGAACAATACAGTGTAACGCTGAGAGCGACTGACGCTAAAGGGCTCAGTTCGCAAGGTATTGTGGAGCTATCAGTAGCTCCCGGTCCCAATACGAGTCCTCCTCAGTTTACCGCAAGGGATTACTATGCCCCTGTATCTGAGGGTGCTGCAATTAACTCCACAGTCACTACTGTCACTGTAAGTATTGACGTTTTTTAAGGCACTTTCCATAAAACAAAAATTTGAATAATATCTGATACTAATATTGTAAAGAGGTAAACTTTGTGAGTTTGTGACGTGAAGTTGTATGGGGTAATCTCAGGAAGTACTAGTCCGATTTGAAAATTATTTCAATGTTATATAACTCGTTTATCGAGGATGGTTATAGGCTATGTATCATCACGCTACGACCAATATGAGCGGAGCACCAATGAAGAATGTTTTAAAATCGGGGTTTTTTGTCTTGAATGCTTCCCGCTGCGTGTTAGCGCTAATCCAAAGTAATTATCCCACGCGAACAAAGTCGCGGGCAGAGGCTAGTAGCAAATAAAACACATGGTTATAGGTAGATAGTTCATAAAAAACAGGGGATAAATATCTACTGAATCTTGTGAACATATAAAAATACGTCATTGGCTTCTCTGTGATTGTAAGCATATTTAAAAATATAATATATAGACTGGTTATACTTTGGTATCATCGGAAAAAGGTATTGTTTCTTTTAAATCAGATAAGTTACTTAGACAATTTTCTTCCGAATGGGTGGGCTCAATGATACAAGATTTAGAGAGGAAGTAATATAATAATTACAGAAGATATATATCTAATTTTAATAGTTAAAGTACGTGTATTAATATCTAGAACTCGCAAATAAACTTTAAAAAAGTAAAGACAATTTGTAATGTTAACCTAAATTGTCAATAGTAATATTGCTAATATTTGAAGTATTGGAAAGTGTATTTTTCACCAAATAAGTAAACAGGTAAATATCGTAAATGACACCAATAGGAACATTGTAAATTTACAGGCGAAAGATCCAGAAAACGAACCCGTTACATACTCCATCGTATCTGGCAATGATCTTCGTCAATTCTCAATCGGGTCTAACACTGGAGTCATTACAGTCATCAGAATGCTTGACAGAGAAGTTCTTACACGATATCAACTGGTACGATACATTTTGATTGTCTGTATTTTTATAAATGTAGAATAAACATGACCTTTTTGCTGACTTGTTATTAATTCATCTTACTTTCCTACTTATTCAATTAATTGCTTATTCAATTTAGCTTTGATATAAGGAGCGACTGTTATAAATTGTACATTGTCTTTTAGATGATAAAAGCTGAAGATCCCGGAAAACTCTCAAGCACAGCAACAGTTAACATAAAAGTAACTGATATCAATGATAATAATCCTAAATTTGATGAAGATTCCTATAAGTTTACCGTCAAGGAAGGTAAAGTAAATCCAATTGTTACTAAACATGTAATATAGGTTGTACCAAAATTAACACAAGGTTTGAATGAAATAGAAAACACAGTTTTTAGGCTATAGATTGTAATTATTTTTTTTTACTAAATTTGAAGGTAGATATATAGGATAAAGTTTTCGTGGAATAACACATAGGGCAATAGGGCAAATGACCTCCATGACTTTTCTAGCACATATGCACACTGGTCGAAATTTATCATGACCTTTTTTGCATAATTGTGGCTGAATTTCGTTAATGCAGGTTTAATTTCCTCATGTAATGTGTGAGTGGTTGTAGGCTTCTTGTCATAGACCTTTGACTTTTTATTGGTGTTGACGTAGTTGAAACACTATTTTGGCCATATTTTGTATACAATTTTCGAATTATTTCTGCCAAACTTTCATTGTTTATGAAATATTGTTTAATAATGAAAACACTTTTTTCTATGGTATAGTGACTCATTTTTTATTCTATTTCTATTTCCTAACTCTAAACTCGCGGCATCCAAATTGTACTCTTGGTTTGGTGGCAAAATGAAATCTTGCGTTAATTTTGGGACATCTTATATAATACAAATGTTCTGATATTTTCGTAATTT
>JACEII010000035.1:1510911-1627239 GCA_014332785.1 Antheraea mylitta
TGATCAAAGTTATTTTTGATACCTGTTGGCTGTTTTAAAAATATTTTATAATAATATATTGTCTTATTAAGAGCTTTTATAAATACGCTCGTATGATAGTATATATTTTTAAACAAGAATAAAATGTATTAGAAAGAGTTAATTATTTATCCAAATAGATATTTATACAGTAAGCATGGAAGTTATTTTATTATTCTATACTATTTTAATGTAATTACTACTGCTACTTCACACTGTTATTTCACAGGTGATAAAAGAAAACCTGCTATATTTTAGCTCCTCGCGTTTCATAAACTTTTTTTTTGTTTATACTAGTAACAGTATACAATGATTTATTCATTTGTATAACATACTCAACTCCCACCACAAAAAATATTTTTTTAACTCTAGGCGCTCTATGTGGCAGTTACTTGGATTCCGTGAATTATAATTTGCAAGCATGTGAAAAGTAGCAGTGATGCAAATTATTTATATTATTATATGAAAATATCTATTGATTAATTTGAAAATAGCAATACTAAAATAATTCGTTTGACTAACTGAAGCAAGACTATCACCGCAACAAAAGAGATAGCAGCATAATTTAATACTTGAAAACAAAAGAGATGAAAGTATGATTGACAGCTACTTTTACAGCTTAAAGGTAGTTATTTTCTATACTTACATCGAATATTTAGATAAATCCCACGCCTTTAATTAGGCGTCTGTTTAAATGATGTGGATGGTTAGAAGTTAGTTATGTAAATAATGTTTAACTTAATCATAACATAATAAAATCATAATAAAGCTTACAGCTATATTTTTTTTTAGATTTTTGTGCCAGTTATTCTTAAATTACAGATAAGCACTCAAATTTAGATAGTCAGGCCAGTTTATCGAGAGTTCTAGTTTTGTAAAACAGAATGGCATAATTAAAAACTGTGTGAAATGAAAAATCATTTATAGCATATAAATGATTTGTTTAGTCAAATGTTTACTGCTTTGACTGGTCAAACTATATTTAGTTAATATTATTTAAAATAATGCTCATCAAAAAGATTAAAACTTCTGGCTCCATTATGTGCCAAACGATGACATTTTTTTTTTGTATCAATCGGCGTAGATTTCTAAATGTTACCTCTTGTAATATCTTTGTATATTATATTGTAAATTTATGTTTAATATTGTGAAAATTTTAATATGATTTATAATTAACGTGAATTAGGTTGTTATAATAATTTTTGAAATAAACTGATTTTTTTATCAATATCTTTCATTTATATTGTGCTAGCAGGCTCGGCGGAAGTTATCCTGACCTTATAATAAACAAGACTGACAAATTCTATACCTAAACCTTCCCCATGAATCCTTTATCTACTAGTGAAACCCCCATGAAAATCCGTTTAGTAGTTTTTGAGTTTATCGCGAACAGACAGACAGACGGGGTAGGTACACATGTCATACATTTTATTAAATAACACCTAACGATAGTACTTTTTAAATTACAATTTTAGATATCTACTCTGACAATCATAAATTAACTAATAAAAATTTCGTACATTCACACAAAGCTATACTAATATTATAAAGAGGTACAGTTTGTTACGTTGTAGGGGGTAAAGAATACCGCGCAGCACACTGAGTGTGTTGCGTGGGAGGTGGAGCGCCGCACCTTGGCGGCGGTGGTGGGGGAGGATTTGTCGCTGCCGAGCGTGGTTTTGTCCATGCTCGGTAGCGAGCAGTGGCCTCCTTTTGCGAGGAAGCTATCTCGCAAAAGGAGGCGGCGGAGAGGGCCAGCGAGGCGGACCCCTCTGCGGCCGTCTTCGCCAACGGAGGAGGCGGCACTTTGCCCAACTCCTGGCTGGCTCATCCCCTCATTGCACAGGTCCGGCGGACGAGGGGAGGCAGCTGGTGTGTATCCAACTGCCTCTCTATAGGTAGGACATCAGCCGCCGGGCGGACTGTTGGGGCGGCTATCTAAGGGGAATAGCTTAGAACGATCCCTTGCCGCTGCAACACTACGGTCTGGCGGTACACCGTGGGGTTTTAGTCCGTGCAACTCGAACACAACCCACCCTCTCCCCCGGGAGGGTTTGGATATCCATAAGGGATTTTCCCACGTAAAAAAAATGGGTGTAATCTCAGGAACGAATAGTTCGATTTGAATAAAAAATTCTCATTTATCGATGATGGTTATAGGATACATATCATCACGCTAAGGACAATAGGAGCGGAGAACCAATGAATAATGTTTTAAAATCAGGGTATTTTTCCTCTTGAAATCTTTTGCTGCATTAGCTCCAAGTAACTATTCCACGCAAACGAAGTCGCGGGCAGAGGCTAGTCTTACAATAAAACCACACCCATTTATAAAACACATCTTCGAAAATAACTTATTCTTTGCTTTATTAAAATCGGTCCACTTTATCAAAAGTTATTGTAATTTTAATGACGACGCGACGTAAGTACGAGAGAAAACTAGATACGTAAATGGATTTAATACATTCATGACATCATTAATCATTGTTTTTTACATAATGTTCCATGCGGACGAAGTGTCGGGTCCAGCTAGTATAAAATAAAAAGTTAGAATCTATATATATGCATGTATATATATATATTTATAGTAATTCTGTTCGTGTGTATGTGAACTCCTAAACGGCTGAAAAGATTTTTAACAAAAGTTTAAATTACATAGTTTTGAGTTTTCACTTGTGTCAGCAGTCCTTACAAGTAGTAAAGCTATTGAAACACCACCAGCCCTATATTTTATTTTAGATATGCGCCGAAAAATATTTTAGGTTTGCTAAAACTCGGAAGGTATATTTATTTAGTGTAATCTAATAATATTTACAAAAAGCCAACCAAAAATAATGCTTCTAAATAATTGCAAGGCCTAAATAAACATTGCGTCAGTGTCAATGACAAATATTAGAGACAGGTGTAAGAGCGAGTGAGAGCGTTTATCGCCAGCTGTGAAAACAGTATGTATGTAGAAATCTCATAAAAGTGTCTAAGCTTATGTAATATAAAACATCACGATAAAAACCTTCAGGGAATTATTATTATTACGCTATGTTTACCCAGAAAATACGATAATTAAGTGTAAGGATAATTCAGCGAAATAATTATCTCAACCTTAAAAAAAAATTCGTTAATTAGGTATTCTAAACTAATGCTTAACCGTACCATCACTTGATTGATGTAGACTGAGGGATTTAATTATTCTAAATTATGTCATTAATCAAAATCTATTCGATATGTTTAATTTATAGCATTTATTTCGGAAGATGTACATGTAAAAAATATTCCCGACAAAATGGATGTATTATGGAATCAAGCCGGTAACCTTTTTTCAAGCGGTTAATTTTTCTGTCGCGCGCTAATCCTTGTTAGATAAATCAAAAGCATGTAGGTACTACGAATTTGTATATTTTTAAAAGATCTACAAAACTACACAATATTATTTTTTCAATACATATATAGTATCAAAAAGATTATTCCAGGTGACTGTTTAGACAGTAGCAATATTTCTGGAGAATACTGCCGTCAATCACTTGAAAAAATAGGTGCTTAATATTTGACCTAATTAGCTAGAAAAATACAAAACTTATACACAATGTTCTACGCGTCTATGTTATAGCACAGTGTCAATGACCATCGGACGACTTCACTTTCATTTGAAAGGTGAGAACATCAGGAACAAAACAAAAGGGTCTATTGCTCGTTTTATTATCGAAAGATATAACTCTGGGTCGCCCATTTTTGCTTTTCGCACCGGTCATTGCACTTAGGCTTATTATTTTATATACACGTTTATAGCTATAGTTTGAAAGCCTTAGAAAAGATTTTAATTTAGGTTTTCTTTGTTGTTTATTACTATTTGTTTTTATATCGTTATATGTTAAATGTGACCATGAAGTGTTATATCCTTGAATACTGCGAGTGTCTAACCTTTCACCTGGTATAAATTAATGTGTTACTTCAATTCGGAATCTAATGTACATCGAAATTACTCTTTATAGCATATCATTTCAATGAATATCATATAACTCTTAAAAAGAATCATAAATACGAACAAATAAAAAAAGTTTACGAAGCTTCTTTAAATGTTATGAACTGTATATCTGAAATTGCAAAACATGGGTTCTATATTGTATCTAAATTGCCTTGACACTTGTAACACCATAGTAGTACATTGTGCAAAATCGTAGTGCACAAATACAATTGCAAAAGTAATCCTTGCCGTCTCCGGGAAGACACGTAATATTTCAACGAAATTTCATAACTCTTCAGAATACACCTCGTATTTCTCAGTGCGACCCCTTTGAAGATAGAAGCTTCTGTGTATATTTTCAGCACGTATAACCCACCCACTTTTCAGGAAGCAATCTCTATTTCGTACATTTTTAAATTTAACATCCCTTTGTGCTGTATCCTGGAATATTACATAACGTCGAATAATGTAAAAATAGCATGTTATCCTCCGGTACAATGGATTCTTTTAGCCTGTGAAATGACATCCCCTCATGACGTTTCTCTAATTAGAAGCTGTTACTCGTGATTACGTTACTATATTTGCACGAAATCATAGTTTCGTTTTCTAAAACAAAAGCCACTCACTATAGTATCAACTATATGTCAATAAAAATCCCGTTAAAATTTTATATAATTTTATGCGATAAACATGTTGGTACTTGTTGAAGTTATACTTCTTTTGGCGCGTTATGGAAAAATGTTGAAAGTAAATTTTACGATGCGCGCGCACACTGTCACGAAAAACCGACACCCAGAGGTTAGCTATAGTTAACATTATGTTTCTTTGTATTAAAACTTTCAATGCCTTAAATACCTTTTTTCTATTGACGAACGTAGAATGTGACGAAAGATAAAAAAAATTGTATCAAAAAATTTAAAAAATGATGAAATAGATAGAAAAAATTTTGATAAATAGATTTAAATTTAAAAGATATTTATCTTGTTACGCCAGAATAACTTCTAACTTGTCTACATAAGTACACATACACTTTTTTTTTGTTTACCTCAGAGCAAAATAAATGAATAATGAACTTAATTATTTCTGTATTCAGTATTATATTGAATAAAATTAAATATTAAATGATAAGTAACGCTACAGATATTTAAATAAACATAACATTTAAATAAATTCCTGCAACATGTATACTATATTATAGTTATGGAACTCTTTCACTCATTTGTTTTTTCACGGCGTAATATAATATTAGCTCAATTGGTATGTTTTGTTTTTCGCCACGATGACAACACGTTTCGTATTGGAAAGCTATAAAAGGTTTTTTTTACACGATTAACGAACAGTACTGATCAAAATGAGGGCTTCGTATATCGTCGCTTTGTTTTGGCTTCTTCGTGCGGTCATGGCGAAAGAAGTGGTGGAATCAGGTAATAAATAAATTAATTAATATTTTTGTAAATTTTAATTAAACTATTTTTTTAAATACAGCTTTAGGATGTGTGTAAAATCATAATCGTCGTAGATATACGTATGAAAAACGAAGTAACAACTCAAACAGTTAACCCCTTCGCTAATTTTTAAAAATCTGATTTCAAATTGGCTGAACACATTTTTAAATATCTAGCCAATTTTTAAAATAATATTACATAATTTTTATTGTTCAAGTTATATAATTTTTGTAATAAATACGGTATTATTTTTAAACGTCTACTGCCAACAGTATGTTTACTAGTGCATTATAAAGTATTCATCGTTTTGGTACCTAAACCTTTATGGTTTTTGGATAGCCATGGGAATAAGTTATATACCAATTCGCCTGTATAATTTGTCTATAGTTTTCACATAAATCTGCGACAAAAATGGTATTTTTCTTCTCGTCTTTGTGCTTAACCATCTTTTTAACAGACAATATTTAACAATATGTTAGACTCTCTTGTATGTTTCAAGCACTACATGTTTCAAATTTGTCTTGGGTGTGCTTCTGGATAATGATTATTCTAGTAGAATTTGCTGCCAAGTCTAGTGATTTAAAAGAGCAGATGTATTTATTAAGTGTTTTTTTTTTTTAATTTTCTTTTAGTATGGATAATATATTTGTTTCGAAATTTACATGTATATTCCTTGATAGGAGTGATATTATAAAGTATAATAAATTACTCAGCTGCTACATATACTATTATTTATAAAAACACGAGCAGCCTCTTGGGATTTCGCCTGTGTTTGGATTTTTATACGGGTCTATAGATGTAAAATAATTAAATAATTTGAAAAAAAAACCTTATAACGGAATTATTAAACAGCAATTTTCTTAGGTTCAAGTTCAAACTGACGAATTTTATATACAATTTTTCATCCCTTTTTCATTACCACAGGGGTTGAATTTATTTAAATTAAAGGGGTTTTATTGTCCCTAGTGTTCATCTACAATATAAAAGGAACTAGCACGCAAATTTTCATGACAAAACAGCCATTCATTATTTTTTATTTTAAATACAGATAAACATTTAATAACTTATTTATTCGTTAACGGTTATTCTGCTTAGTGTAATTATCGACGGAATGTGTGATCGTAAAGAAAATATTCTGGTTGAACTCGAAGTTTACACGAACCAAATGTGATAACGTTTTTGTTAATTGCGTTCTTTATTTATTTGTTATCATACAATGTATAATAGTTTTAGTTTACTTAATCAGGCTTTGTAGATCGGTAGGCTGATAGTTAGTGACTTACTCTCACCTTCTTTTTTGATTGTATTCATAATATGAGGTAAAACACAGAGATTAAATAACTTAATGATGCATATAATATACACACACTTTTGGGGTGTAAGAGATGTCGAGTAACATCTTAAGACTTGAGACACCCAAGCCAACCTCACCTGCACGTGGTGCACCCTGCTGATCAACGAACGAGGCAATGGCGATAGCGGGGTGGTAGGGTTTTACAGCCCGACTGGGTCGCAACCACCATGTACATGGCGAAAAAGCCCGTCATAGTGACTCGCTTTTGCGCGTCGCGTTTCGGGATCAGCCTGTGCATATCCAGTACCAGGTGACTTTCGTCATTATGGCCGGTATGACGGCGACGACCGGCGATGGATAATCTGTCTTTCGGTGGTTGTCGATGTTTCTGGATCGTACTATGCTTAACATCAGGCATAGAGCAGTCACTTTTTCGTGATTCAATAAAAAAAAAAACATATATTATATTACATTTGCGGTATTAAGACATGTATTAAATCAATATATAGTAATGGTAAAATTAAGAAATGCTGTGTCGCCACTAACTATTAAAACCTAGGGATTTTCATCTAAAGACAATTAAATCTACACCAATAGAGTATGATCACACATATCAGAGTAATATTTAAAATTATTCACACTGTTTCTTCAGAATTACAAATTTAATTAAGACATTAATTCGTTGAAGTATTTTCTTAATTTTATTATCGTAAAAGTACTTCTTGGGGTTGTAAGATATGTAATCTGAAGGGTACAAGTCCATGATAGCGTTTTACATGCTATAATGGCAATATCTAGGCACACCGACACCTGTGTCTACTATACCGACGTGACTGACGACGCGATAAGTAGGTTCATTCGTCGGACCGTGGACGCTCCGGCACGGGATATTGTGGATAACAACCTAAAAATGGCCATAAAGAATGGAAATACAAGCGCTATAAAAACAATAACGTCATTAAACCAAAAATACTTAATAATAATTGAACAGTTAATATTTAATAAAGGATTAAGAATAATAATAAAAAAAAATATACATGCTCACGGATACGATTTTTACGTATACAAAATATTACATGTAAGCAAAAAAAAAGGTGCGGACCAAGAGTCTGCAGAATAGAATAAACTAAAAAAAAAAGATATGTAATCTACTGCTCCAGCTATCAAACAATGAAATATATGTAAATGCACATTTCCATTGGAAATAAAAAAAAAAAGTACAATTCAGTATAAGTGAAACATAAATTTCAATACTTGCCAAACTTAGTGACCGCTTTGAATACATGCACAAAACTCAAATTTAGGTATAAATACATATTACATTACACAGGACAACTTAAGAATAAATGAACGATAATTTTAGATTCCTACTAACTTTTAACTTTTGTAGTAAAGTTTCTATAATCTATATAATGCCTAAAGCGGAATTAGCGGCTATATTCAGAGCGGCAAAATGAGGAATACAGCTTGCAGTTTAGTATAACGTTGTTATTACTCTTTTTCTCTCTTTAACAAAATCTTTTCTTCAAAATTTTTCCGTGAAAATACGTTGCATATAAAACATTACACTTTGAAATTTTTCAGCTTAGGTTAGCTCAGTTAGGTCGTGATTTGCATCAACAGCCCAAGCCGAAGTGTGCCATGCACCCTTGAGCTAGTTGCCAAAATAAAATCGGCTAAGTGCCTTATATGTTCGCCGCGAGTAGTCCGATGAAGCTGTTAAGACCTTGCTAGGCCAATAGCGTAGTCAGTTTGAGAAAAAAAATACACCTTGGCATTTCATTGTAATCGTCATCGTCAAAGAGGTTTTGATATCATATCATTTTTTTTTTCATTTCAATAAAATTATATTATTAATTAATATCCCCTTAAATTAAATAACACGGGCTTTATTTCAACAAAAAGAATTATACGTTCATGATAGAAATGTACTATTGTAACTTATTTATACTTACATAAAAAATCTACATTCGTACAACTGCTTTGCTAAATACAAATAAAATTCTTTTGCAACTTGTTCAAACAAATAAATATAATACATTTAATGAATGTGTTCAAGAACTAATGACGTTTGACTTGTTTCAAGGTTACTCGTTGAAAAAAACATTTCAGATGTTTTTTTAAAGGTTATGTGTCATTTTTTTAATTAAATATTATTATGGATCTCATTAATAATCCGTAATCATTAATAATACCTATCTATATCTACACATATAATAAGATAATCTGTACTTTGTCGATTTTTGAGAAAATAAAGTATCTTGGAATAAGTAATTAAATACATTTCAACCATTTCAATTAAATTTGAACACGCATCACTGCTGAAGTACTGCATTCTGATAAAACCATAAAGCATATCCTCGAGTAATATTTATATTATTTGGTTTCATTAAAATCGGTTCACTCTATCAAAAGTTATTGTAATTTTATTGACATTGAATTTAATATATTCAGATGGTTTTAGTTAGTCACTGTTCTTTATATTAGGTTCAACGTGGACGAAGTCACGGGCACATAGCTAGCCGGTGATAAATTTTAATTCACCTTACAACGTTTACGCGTCTTCGAGTTTATTTATGTTTTTATCACTCACCCGAACTTATATATTATCATCATCAGTCTGTAAAAGACTACTGCAAGGTAATAGACCCCCCCCGAAGGAAGGTATGGGCGTAATCACCACGCCAGCCGACGACGTATTGACGATATCAAACTCTGAGAAATCCACACAGTTCTATGTTTTCCCACATAGGGGGAGATGGGGTACATTGATACATGGGGCACATAGATACAGTCAATATAAATCGAAAACAAAACACGTTAGAGAAGCCGTCCGCCACACATAGAAAGGTAATCATACACCCTACACGCACATTAGAGCGGAGCAATATTCATTCGACGATTAACGCTTGGCACATGTAAACTTGTTTCTGAGGTTCGCAACAAATTTTTCGTAGTCTTCTTTCGGATGTAATTCTACTAATATATTTAGTGTTACCTGTGATATATTGAGATAATTAGTAAGTACATACCCGTCATTACCTTATGTAAATTTAATTTTTTTTTATTATTAATTGCTATAATTTTTACAAAATACTTATTTCGATTGTAGTAGACAGGGGCACATTGATGTAAGCACTGTCGGGGCACTTTGATACGTATCAATGTGCCCCAATATTACTTTAAGAAAACCTTTTTTTTTCGAAATGAAAATGCTGTTAACATGGAAAGGTCTTCACAACTTCACCGAAGTATAAAATTAAGAAAACCCGAGAACACAAGTGTTGCCCGAACATTTACCGCCCCACCTGCAGTAAATGATCTTCAGTTAACGTAAGAAAGAAGCAACCTTATAAGTATTTTGTTGGAAAAATAGTGTCAAGATACTCTGATAACCAGAACGACTTTCTAGTCTCTTTTGTAAAGCTTAAACCAACTGGAACTTTTGTGTTGCCTGATATAAAAGACGAAGCTTTGGTTAATATTTCTGATATTGTGTTGAAGTTACCAAATCCTTTTTTTTTCGATCTGACTACCCTATTGACCCAGCAAGGTCTTAACAGATTCACCGGACTACTAAACAAATCCTATAGTAAAGAAAGGCACTAGTAGAACAGCTTGTCTATTCAAATTCAAGATAAATTTGTTAAGTGATGTTTGATTAAGTCAATAAAATAATTATTTTATTTTATCGTTTAAGCATAAAACCAGTTATGACTGATTAGACCAAATAAAGAATGATTATACAATATGTTATTGTTTAAGTATATTTCATTGCACAGTTTATTGTTTGGGTATACTTGTTCCATTTTTATATAAAAAGCGCAAAAACATTTATTTCCCTTAGTACTAGATTAAATTTATGTACACTTAATTTAGCACAAAGTGAAAAATAAGTATTTAATAAATAAATATCACAAAAATCAATAAAACTTGTTTAATTTGTAGAAATGTTTCTATGAATCAAACTGCCCCAGTATATGTATTAATGTACCCCACGCCTGGGGTCCATTGATACAAATTTCATTTTTTAGTAAATAGGCTCTAATATTTTTTATGATAAAACCTAACGGTTATTTAGACTTTAAAAAGTTAGCTAAATATATATTGTATAGATTATAAATATTAAATTGGATGTTACTGTCAATAGGTCGCTTTTTATTGGGTCTGAGTAAAAATCGTATCAAGGGTCCCCAACTCCCCCTACTGTACTACAATGTACTAAAAGAACATTTGAAAGTGGTAGAGCCACGCTGAAGCTATTACTGGCTTCAGCATGAATGGGTCGGCTCGTCCGGGGTAGTAGCACATGACCACAGAAAACCGACGTAAAGTAACAGTGCTTAACTAGCTTAACATCGGGTTACCCACCAGTTCCTTTGCCTCCTATGATATAAAAAAATGTCAGGTTCAGGTTTCGTCACGATGTTTACCTTCACCGACATCGTTACCAAATAAAATTAGTAAATGTACGCAAATTCTGAAAAAATCGTTAGTACATGATGGGGATCCATCTTGCGGACATCGGATTGATATTCAACCGGTCACACCACTAAGTTACCATGAGGAAAGAAATATTTTTCGAGTGTGCGTATATAAAGACCACAGTAGCTTGAACGGTTTTTTTGTTTTTTTTTTTTTTTTATATCTTGTAGGAGACAAACGGACTGTCAGTTCACCTGATGTTAAGTTATCACCGCCATAGACACCAGCAACACCAGAGAAGTTGCAAGTCCGTTGCTAGCCTGTTTTAGAGGGATGAGGGGAATTGAGAGGAAAGGGGAGAAGAAAAGCGAGGGGAGGAGAGGGTAAGGGGAGGTGAGGCTCCGGCGCTCTCACTGGCCGAATGAAACGCAATAATGCAAGCACTGTAACTTCACATCGTTTTTCTGTGGGTCGGGTGGTACTACCCCGGACGAGCCAACCCATTCATATTGATATCAGTTATAGCATCAGCGTGGCTCTTCAACCTTGGTTCGATGGATTTAAAAATATGAGATTTCGTTAGTAGTTAAAAAAGAAATTGAAAGAAAAGTTCAGCATAGCGAGGAGGATCTTTATATAATCATGCTTTTCTATAGGGGATAAGCAATAAGAATAAAGTCATTTGATGTGTCCGAATTTGCGGGCGCCTTTTGAACTCTTCTATATAACATTGGATATAATATTGGACGATATGAGCGCCTCAATATATTCCATAAAATATTTCTTAATTTGAATATTGTCTGTTAGTATCGTTCAAACAATTCTTGTGTAAAAGCTGGGTAAATAACGTATTATTTATATAACTACATGTTTCTTTGGTAGTTAACACAAAATATTATCAATTTAATGGACGTTCAACTTTAATTCGTTACCATTTCATTTATTGATAATGAACATATGATCTCTAGTTCATATGAACATATGATCTGTAGTTCATATGTTGTATATTGTATGTTGTTGTATATTTTCAGACTTGAGACTTCACATTAATTGTTACTTTATATGTACTATCGTGTAAAATAGAACATAATATAGTACATGTAATACATAAAAATCTCGTGACACGGTATTTGTTGTTGAACTCCTCCAAAACGGTTGGATAGATTTTTATAAAATTTTAAATATATATTTGATAGGTACAAAAGTATATTTTATACCTCTAGCTGATTTGGGTATCCTTACCCAAAAAGTTTTTTTAAATTTTTTTTGTCAATTTTTCTTTCCTGTGTTTTTTTATTTGTCGTTGAAAAATACCTACAATCCCAAATTTTCACCCTCCAAATCCCATCATTCAATTTTTTATTTGCGAGTTAAGTACCTTTGTATAAACAATATCGAAATGATTCAACGCTCTTTCGTATTTTAAACAAAACGAAACTATCGATTTTTTGAATGACAGATGGCGCTACGTCCGCTTCACATTTTTGGTCTCATTCTTAAAAACAATATACTGTATATAACATACCCTGTAATAAAATATATACCTCAACCATATTTTTTTTATAAAATGTTATTTAAAAAACTGAAATAATTTTAAACATAACCTAATATAAGTTGTCAGTAAATTTTAAATCATATACAAATATACTAATAAAATATTGTTATAAATAATCATAAAAATATAATATATTATAAACTGCACGAATGGATTTGATTTGATAAAAAAGTCGTAAATACATCAACAACGTGTAGTAATAAGTGTTAGTCATATGTACTAAATATTGTTTTTCCGTGTTGTGTTACCGTGACTACATAAATATACAGTTTTTAGTTAATCCAACATTCCACGATAAACAAGTCTTTCTGAAATTATTTTAATATGGAAGACTATATAATAAACCTCTGTGAGGCATATAATATAAATGAAATAAAATACTGTCTTCTCTTTTGTTTACTATCTCAATCACATTTTGAGTTTATTATGCGTTTAAATAAGAAGATAATTGTTCATCCGCCATCTTGGTTTGCATATCGAGCGCAACTTCAGTAATTAATGTACGATGGTGAAAACTATATTTGCACATAATATATTGAATATCACATGACCAACAATATATTTACTAGAACTGAAGTATTGCTAAGATGCGTAACTGCGTAATGAGTGGCATCGTAAGGAACGATTGGGCAAAATTCCCGCCATTTGGTAATAATAGTGCGGTGAACATAGATGAGTCGTTGACTGCTTAAACTATTATTTTCATTCATTCAACATTCGTTTTCGTATTATAGTGATTTGATTAATTATATGATGATTCGTTTTCTTTGCAGTATAAGCAAAAACATATTTTTGCTAAAGTTTTTAAAATTTAAACAGGTAAAGCTTGACTCGGAAATTATTATATTTTGAATTATGATATCATTTGAATAATTTGAATTTAATGTTTTGAATATTTTATTTTTATAACATTCTGTTTACAGAATAGTTAATAGCTTTATTGGTAAAGTAACTAATTAAGAATCAACCTTAAAACGTAGGTACTATATATTTGTTTATACCTTTATCTTTCAAATCAAATCAAATTAAAAATAATTCATTCAATTTAGGCCCTAATAAGGCACTTATGAACATCAAAAACTACCACCGGTTCGGTAAACAACCCAGTTACCGAGAAGAACCGGCAAGAAACTCGATCAGGTTCATTTTTTTAACATATATTTCCAATACATCATACAATAGCTTTTAGTGTATGCACAGAGAGTAATCAATTCCAGACATCTTCACATACTGATCCACTCTATAATATCCTTTTGACACTAAAACCCGTTTGAAGTGGCGCTTAAATTTACAGTTCGGCAAATCGGTAATATATTTTGGGACTTTACTGTAAAAACCTAACACTATTACTTAAAAAACTATTACTGGTCTTGCTAAGTCTGAAACATGGGACGACCAGTTTATTACAGTTTGTAGTATTTACATTATGCCGGTCTTTTACTAAATTCAGTTTTTCAAAGTTTTTACGGACATACATTAAATTATCAAGAATGTATTGGGAGGGTAGAGTTAAGATACTCTGTAAGAGTTAAGAGACTTTGTATAACTTATTGCTAAATTTAACTTATTTTATACTTATATGACATTTATATGTTGTTATTCTTACGCCAAACTCTTTCATATTATACGTTTGCAAAATAATTAAGGTTAAAATAATTAGAAATTTACATTTATAGTCAACTATATGATATTAAACACTCCATCCCATAAACACTCCATTAATTTTTATTACTATAAGCGACAGTTTCAATGTAAAAGTAAATAATTACAATTACACTAGGTTAATCAAAAAGAATTCTTATTACAGATAGCATTAAACTATGCTCAGTAAATGAAACCTACGTAACGTGTAAAGTGGGTTGTCCCACAAATTACTGTCCGGAGGATGATAGCAGAGCGATTGTAGCTTGTTCTCCTCCGTATCCTTGCCCATCTGGATGTGCTTGCAAAGGAGACTATTTAAGACTTAGTACTAAACAAGATAGATGTGTATTGGCGAGAGAATGCCGTGAGTTCCAACTATTTTGTATATAATTTTCACAACATATCCCTATTCAAGTAAGCTAAATTTTTCTATCGTTACATATATTTCTCGCTCCATCCAGATTTATTACAATTTCAAGCATTCGCGTTATTTCCAGATGCATCACAGTCTCTCTACAGTCCATGCTTTCTCTATTCACTAAACATACGACGACGTATATCTATCTTGCCATACTCTTTATTTTCATACATAACTGTTGTATATTATCTTAATAATACGTGGGTGGTTGCATCCACTCCTATTTAAGTAATAACGTTTGCCAAATACACTCAGTATGCTACTAGCTACGTATTGTTTCATTTGTCCTTCGTTCTCATCCCATCCTCGACGCCACTGATATGTATACGAACGAAGGATAAATTCTTTTGACATACATCTTTCTCTTATATATTAATTTGTTACTGATACCTTTTCAATCCAACTATTGTTTTTATTCGTAATGCATCAGCGAAGATCACTTCATACTTTACATGTCCAGCAGAGAAATAGCATTTCAACCATACCCATTTCTTCTCATACATCTTACCCACGTTTCAATATATTAAAATTAGTTGCCTAAACTAATAATCTAATTTTAGCACCAGTAAAATGTACTACTAGACCTAACGAAGAATGGAGCCCTTGTCCGTCTTTATGTCTAGCAGAACGTTGTGAAGATAGATTTATACAGTTAAAGAAATGCGATAAGCCGTTCTCTTACTGCCGGCCTCAGTGCGTCTGCAAACCAGGTTATTTCAGAAATCAGAACGATGTATGCGTTCGTGCTTCTCAATGTCGTAAGTCAATATAAAAATACCATTTGTTAAATGTAGACACCAGGACATCATAAATGCACGTTTACTTGTAGCTGACCAAGGTTTTTACAAAATCACTAGTTGAATACCTCAGCTTTAGTCGAACGTACAAACGAGAACAGATCTCCACTTTACATTAAATCTATGTAATGAAATAAATTAGGAACTGAATAACTAAATGCTGATCTGTCAATTTTTTCAATATATTTACTCACTTTTTATATACAGATTTTTAACTGATATCTTTTTTTATTTTTCATAATATTTTTTTTCATACAAAGTTAATTATTCTTATTGAAATAGAAGATTAGGTATACTTAAAGTAAGTAGAATAATTAACACATTTTTTTAGTAGTCCGGTGAAGCTGTGAAGGCCGAGTTAGTAGTAAATTCGAGAAAGAAAAAAAAAACATTTTTTATTCTTTTTTACCTTATTTGTAATTCAGAACAATGATAACATGATAAAGCAAACCTATTTGCCAAATAAGCAATAAGATACTCGAGTTTCTAAAAAAAATAATATCTATGGTCAACTTCTATCTAAAGATTTAAATAAGAAATATTTTATTGAATTTGGGATCACAGGATCTTGCTAAGTGCCTACAATGGCTCTCCCTTGTTCGAATGCCTTTGAGCGAATAACAGAAAACTGAAAAGTGGAAATAAATCCGGGCTTATTGAAGGAAATACGATGGCTTAGACGCGAAACCCATCGAAACAAGTTCTATCGGATCAAGTAAATATATTAGAAAATATTTTAAATCCAAATTTCGATTGCTTCGATGATTTTAGTGAGAATGAGATATGAGATACGAAAGCAAATGTTCTAACGTGTCTGAACTTTTTCGATTTTCGTCAAAAAATTGTTGCAGGTGTCTAGAACTAAGTAATAGAATACATTTCAATCATTTGAGAAATGCCTGTTTGTCTGTTTGTTTGTATGACCACATATCACTGCGAAAGAACTGAGTTCAAAATAAAACCTCAGCAAGAAAACCATAAAGTATATCTTCAGGAGTAATTAGTTTTTTGTTTCAATAAAATCGGTCAACTCTATCAAAAATTATTATAATTTGAATGACAACTGGAGTTACGTACGAGAGAAGAGTAGTAATTTATACTTATATTATAAAGGTGGAGGGTTTGTTTGTTTAGTAGGTTGAATGCGCTAATCTCAGGAACTATTGGTCCGATTTTAAAATTTCAGTGTTAGGTAGCTCATTTATCAAAGAGGGCTATAGGTTATATATCATCACGCTAGGGCCAATAGGAGCGGAGCACCAATGAAGAATCTATCAAAATTGTTTCTTTTTCTTCTTGATAGTTTCTGCTGCGTGTTAGCGTTACCCCAAAGTAACTATTTCACGAGGACGAAGTCGCGGGCAGAGGCTAGCTATTTATAAATGGTTGAAGTCTTGTTTCTTGAATGATTACGATAAATCAGCACGAACGCTACGCTGGAATATGTGTCTAAGGCCATGTTTTTGGTTTGTAGTTTTAACCGAGAAGATTTTTTTTTTTTATCTTATTTTTGGCAATCAATCATTTAGATTATTACTGCCATTGTCACGTAGTCAATAATATTACAAGCATCGTGCAATCACTTCAATAATAAGCGTCGTGTCAGTCAATATTCTAACAAGATGGTGGATCCCTTGTTAAAACCTTCCACGGAGTTTTTGTGGCATCTCAGAATTTCATGCTCCGTGGTATTATTTTCCATTCACTTCACTTATGTACAATAAACTAACTATATTACGCAAAACACCACCAAATTTACAAGATATAGAGTCTAATAACACAAGATTATGAATAAAATATAAAATCCACTACATGACAGACTGAGATCCCGCCAAAAACTCCAACCGAGAAGATTATTTAACCTTAAAATCATAGAAAGAGGTTTGAAATGATGTTAAATCTACTTGATAAATTTGTATAGATTATTAATACGTACATACAGCCAACTAGTATTTTAAAACCCATTTTTACCATTGCTCTCTTCCACACTTATATTCCAATTACATTTTCAGATTGCGTCATTTTTTGCCTCATTCATAGGTTCTTTCCCGTCTCCGTTAATTAATTCCTTTCCGTTGTTCGTCTAAATGAAAAAAATGTAAAAAGAAACAACCGCAAGTATAAATACCGTTACAACCAGTTTTTTCCTCTTAATATTTTGTTCTTCGACATGAGTTTATAAAATATTTTCCTTCTTAAACACGTTAAATACTTAATTGTTGTGTTAAGTAACATGATTTTGCACAGCTAATATATTTCAACACAAACATGTTTGTAACAAATATTATCTATTTAGTAGCGTTGTTGAATACTAATTGCTGTCTGGGTGATTCTGGTAGGTATAATTTATGAACAATTATAATTAAAACAATTACAAGCAATAAAAACAACAATTTTCAAGTCGATTTAAATACAATAATTAGGTATTGTTAATACGTCGAAATTTCAGAAAGGAAGCTTTGTGTAGTTTTATCTATTTTATAAAACCAGAAAACAATCGCATTTTAATAGATACTCGTTTTGTGTGTTTTTACCTTTGTATAATAGCCTGTGCCCGCGACTTCATTCGCATGGAATTGGTAATTTCTTATCTAACGCTAACACGCAGCGGAAGCTTTCAAGAGGAAAAAACCCTCAATTTTTAAACATTCTTCATTAGTGTTCCGCTCCTATTGGTCCTCGCGTGATAATATGTAGCCTATAACTATCCTCAATAAATATGCTACATAACATTTAAAGAATTTTTCAAATCGAACCAGTAGTTCCTGAGATTACCCCTTAAAACGTCACAAACTCACAAACTTTACCTCTTTATAATATCAATTATTGTATACAACTAAATAATATGATTTGTATTGAGTATAGAAAATTTCTGAATAATTTTTATCAAACACTATCAGATAGTGTAAACTTTTTACTGCTTGGAAAATTGTTTACAATTAATGAATTATTTGAAGCATATGACATTTTAGTTTAAGTAAATGAAATTCTGACACGAATCATGTTAGTCCTATAGTCCTATTAATTATATTTCAAATTGTATTTGTAATGTCAACATGCTTTACTTTGAATTTCAGATATTTAATAAATCTATAAAAACATTTACAAAGCAGAGCATTATACACATATTTACATTATGTATGAAAAGTAAAGCATACAGAAATAAAGACAAAGTTACAAAGAATTGATATAAAAAAAAAATCAAGTTACAACAGTCTTAATAATATTATAATACACCTAAATTAGTTACAATGACAATAATACAACTATATACAGAAAAGTTCTTTACAAATCTAGCGTCCGTTTGTACTTTTAGGCATGCGCTCCGCTTTTAAAGAGGACACATTTTTTCTATGGCCAGTACGCTACAAATCCATAAGTTTATTTATTTCAGCCAAGAAATGTTGCGTTTCAAGCGAATGCAGACGAACATGCGCTAATCCGAATCCCCCGAATTGTGTCTACAAAGAACAACCAAAAACCAATGAAGATGGTTGTCAATGCAAATCAGGATATATTTTATCAGAAGAAGGAGGAAAATGTATCAGAGTTGAAGACTGCCCTAGTGAGTACAAAAACACATATAAGTTTCAGACCATATGGAGTAGTTCTAAATTGAATCCACTTGTTTATGGAAGTATTTTTAAAATTGATATCAAATTATTTATTTGCATATAGATGTTCTTATGCAAAAAAAAATCTTCGATCTGACTACGCTATTGATCCAGCAAGGTCTTAACAGCTTCACCGGACTATTTCTCATGCTAGAACTAAAAATACTATTAGATTTATTGATTGGTGCCCAGTCTAAAAATAAATGTCATTATTTAGAGAAATTCCATGAACCATAGTAATCGTCGAATTTGATGGAATGCTTTCTGACACTAAATGACTCCAAATCATAGTAAAGTGAAATTAATTGTATAGTAGTTTCAAGGCAAAAATAAGAAGATGCAAACTTATTGTCTTGCCGAGATAGGAGTTGTTGTATAGGTGTGAGTTTGTAGAGAAAGGAAGGAAGAGTTTATTTTTCTTCTTTTGTTTTTAATTTTAGAGGGTTGTAATGGTGACCCTCATGCAATTGCCAAAGAATGCCCTGTCCCATGCCCGGCCACTTGTGAAAATCCTGAGCCGATGCTGACGTGCAAACGCAAATGTGATGCTATAGGCTGTGAATGTGAATGTGGCTATATTCTTTCTGATGGAAAATGTATTTTACCTGATGATTGCAAAGGTGAGATTTTAGATATAATTTACATCAACTGTTTATAATTTGTTGAGACGTTTACAAAGTTGTGAATTCTTTAATATACCCTTAGGAGCTGAATGACAAATTAATATTCAATTGAATCAGAGTATTTTTTTTTGTATAGACTTTTTTAATTATCATGAGTTTACACTCGCACTTTCGCTGCACACTTCCTTAAAGTCTAAATCATGCCACTTCTCGAAGTTTTCTCACCAAAATAATGAATTTTCATCGAATGGGCGAACTTTTCAACTTTTTTTTAAACTATGGATTTGTAACACTTATATTTTTTTATTGGATACTGCTTGAATCACGTAAATAAACATTGCTCCAAAATAGGGAGTTTAGCAATTTTTCGATTTTTACATAAAAAGACATTCTCCCAATTCTCGTTTCTCTAAGAATCCAGCTTCTTTTTTAATTTAAAGTAATAATGTACTTTCGTGTATTTCAAAGAGAACCGTAATGTCTTTATTTTTTAATCCACTTTTAACCACTTTTAATTTATCAGAGTCTGTTAGAGTTGTTAATTTTCTTTTTGGACTCATTTTTCTTAGGTGACTTTTATTATACAGCACATTTTCCTGGACAGTGATCAACAACTAGCTATTCATATAAGCCGCTATCCTGACCACCGCAAATATAGCTTTTAGGGATTTTGAAGAATAGGTTGTTGCACACTTGCAAATGTTTGTATTAACAATTTAATTTGTAAACACATGCAACCAATAAATTTCGAGAAAGTTTTTGTTTTGTACCCTAAATTTAGTTGCCCACATAGGGGAAGATTCCCTTTGTTACATTTTTATTCAATTTTGAATATGTTCAAACCATCACATTCTACTGTAATTCTTCGAGTATTTCATAATTATATTCATATGTAATCAGATCTATCTCGTACCAGAATAACCTACTTGTTTATAAATCATATATCTTCTCGAAGATATTAACAATTATTCAGATTAACGCAAAATTAAATATGTTTATTTCAGGTGGCAATCCTTGTGGAGAAACTGCACTTTTCTCTTGTTGTAAATCTTATTGCCCCTACGACTATTGTCCAGTAGACGATAGTCGCGAACCCATCATCTGCGAGTATTACCCCTTCAGTCCCTGCTATCCTGGTTGTATATGCAAGCTAAACCACAAGAGAAAGAGTCTAGAAGATAATAGATGTATAGTTTCTTCAGACTGCCGTAAGTATTCTTAGAAAATCCCATTTAGTAACCCATCTTCTTCTATCTATACGTATATTGCATGCGGATTCCTTTTAGACCTAGATAATATGTACAATGAGTTTTCGAACTTTAGAAGTAACATATATCATATAGTACAATATCTTAATAGTCAAAGGGTTAACAAAATAATGTTATTATATAACCCTTTGATTTGAACTATTGTTCAAGAATTTACGAATGTAGAAATTTTAATGTGTTTAGTTTACCCCTAAGCCGCGCAAAACTAATTTGTAATAGAATTAACATTGAAATGCTTGGCGTGATTTGTGTATAGTTTCTCAATTATTAAACGTATGTAATATAATTATTTTCGAGTAGCCAGTGCCTGCTACTTCGTTCCTCTAGGAAATAATTTTATCCATTCATATTTCTCTTCATATGGATAATTCATATGGATTATGGGTTGTTTTTCATTATTTTAATCAATGTCCCTGATACATTTTGTGATTACTGCTTAGGCTCTATAAAACACATAATGATATCTAGACTAGATAATACTCTGAACAGCCTGTAGTCCGGTGAAGCTGTTAAGACCTTGCTAGGTCAATAGGGTAGTCAGTTCGAGAAAAAAGAACTCTGAACAGCCTCTCTATTTATCTGTAAAATTCTTATAGAAATGAGAATTTAGCCAGGACGAACAAAAAACAATTTAATTTGATTTATATTATGTACAAAATAAAAACTCGGTTTTAATTACTTTTTTTATTTTTTGTTTCAAAAAAAAACGGCACGATTACACACACATACGTAAAGTAATATTGTAACGTCACACTGTCTTAAATAAAATGTGGAAGTGAGATGGCATATTCTCAATATCGGTCGTGAAAAAGAAATAGTTATATGTTGCTTAGATATGGGTGGATTGATAAGGTAGCCGTCAAAAATAAGCTAGCTAGCCAAATTTTAACAAAGCGCTAACTTTTTTTTTTTTTTCGAAATGACTACGCTATTGACCCAGCAAGGTCTTAACAGCTTCACCGGACTACTAAGGCGAGCGCTTAAGGCACTCAGCCGATTTTATTTTGGCAACCAGCTCAAGGGTGCACGGCACACTTCGGCTTGGCTGTTGCCTGTTGCATGCAAAATCGTGACCTATCTTAGCTAACCTAGCTAACTATTCATATATGTATGAGTTGCTGAAACGTATATATGTACCAAGCATACACGCCTCAGCAACTCCTCCATATATTTATTATCGGAAAATTTAGAGTTTTTCAGTTCGATAAGGGAAAAAGTAAACCCTTCCACTTTCATGTGTAAGCGTGTAGGCGTGCACGTGTGTGGGGGTGATCGTGTAGTGTTGTAGCAGTGATGTATATTTGTGTATCACCGTATCGCGCAAGCAACGCACTCAAGGGCTCCCTACCGAGGGATCGAACCTAGGCTTGAGCCGCTGCCGTGGGAGGCCTAATCGGGGACAAATATACACACAAAGCGCTGACGAAACGCTTATGACGTATCTACAGCATTTTAGATATAATATCATGCGTTATGTTCCTTTTTTTACTTTGTCTATTTGACATTTTGATTTTAGCCCCAGTCAATTGTACGAGACCAAATGAAGAATGGTGTTCATGCCCGCCAGACTGCTTGGCGGAGTCTTGTGTAGATGTCGACAAAGAGAAACTAATATGCAATACACTAGTACAGAATTGCCAACCCAGATGTGTCTGCAAGTCCGATACATACAGGGATAAATCAGATACTTGCGTTAGCGCTGATGAGTGTAGAGAGATAAATTCAAGTGGTGTGCCATTTTTCTAAAGTCAGATATTTCGTTGTCAGTGGTGTTTCAATGAACATATAAGAATATGTATATATATTTATGTACTTCTCATTGTAATTCATATAACCACAATAATTCTTTGTTCTTATATATTATATAATAATTATGTATGTTGATAAAATATCTATAAATGTAAGAAATGAATACCTTTGTATTAATACTCGGTGAAGGATAAATAAATAAAATTATAAGCCGTACTGTTATAAAATCTAATACCTTTAAACAAAGTAATTCTTGTATATTTTTATATTGTTTACATTCAGAATCGCGGAAACAGCGTCAGCGATTTCGGTGAAACTTAGCATCTAGGTGGTTTCGGGGAGGATAAATTGATCTAGCTAGATTTCATTCATATATAAGTTATTTTAACCTGTGTTTTCATTTAATGAAAAAATATAGCTTGAATATAATTATAAATAAAAATATTGCAAATTTCGCCGTCGCTGTCAAAACAAGAATAGCTCATATAAAAATCGGCTGCCTCGAAAAATCTGTCTAATCCCAGTTCGAATCGGAGTGACAGCAAAAGAAATATCTTTTTTTTTTTTTGTTAAAATGCTAATTTTGTGAGTAAACCTAACAGCTTATTTTAATTCAATAATGTTTTTAAAGAACCGAGCTAGGCTCAGTCGTCCAGGTACTATATATTATAAAAGGAGTAAAAAAGTACAAACAATGATTCAACGCCATCTTGGAATTATTACAAATGTCAAGTTACATGTATTACATAGAACTAACCTTTACGGTTGTTGAAATTTTCATTTATTATGTGTGTCTATCAAATATGATATGGTAACGGGTATTTTAATAGTTAAATATAACGGTTAAATATTTTTTATTAACACCATCAAAGCGTTATAAAACCATAATATTTAAGATTGGCAACGTCGCGCGTGAATCTAATGAATGTTTTTTACAAAATAATTGATATCTACAGGTAACAAATAAAAATGCGACGTTGCCATATCTATTGGGTATATTATTTATCAATTTGAGAAGTTTGCTTTTTGTTGTAATAAACACAATACTTTATGTTGTCATTCTTTTATTTATACTTTGTGAAATAACAGAAAATAATTAAGTAATAATTTTGTTGCAATTACATTTGTAATATATTTTTCATATATTTATGGTATAAAAGGTATTTTCAAGTATTTCTTATTTCACCAACCTCGTTTTTTTTTTCTCTTATATAAGAAACACACTCGCATGGATGAAATTCATGAGAATTTTGAAGTTCAAAATTAAACGCATCAGTAATAAAATTGATTCGTTTTATATTATTATCATTTATTTTTATACTAAATGATGAGTTTCTTACAGAACCAGTTTGCGGCTATAACGAAGAATATGTGAAATGCAAGACAATTTGCCCACCGCAGTCTTGTGATATCTCCTACACTGAATACGCATGTGGCCCGCCGACATGTGAACCCGGTTGTGATTGTATCAAGGATCATCTGCGTAATAACTCTGGTGTTTGTATTCCAAACGATGAGTGTTCAATACGTGAGTAACTGAATGCATCACTACATACATGGTGTTAAGCTCGTTATAGTGAAGTAATCAGTGTTTAATCTATACTAATATTATAAAGGGGTAAAGTTTCTGAGTTTGTGACGTTGTAGAGAGTAATCTCAGGAACTACTGGTTCGATATGAAAAATTCTTTCAGTGTTATATAGCTTATTTATCGAGGATAGATGTAGGCTATATCCCATTACGTTAAAACCAATAAGAGCGGAGCACCAATCAAGAATTTTTCAAAATCGGGGTTTTTCCCCCTTGAGAGCTTCCGCTGCGTGTTAGCCCAAAGTAACTATTCCACGCGGACGAAGTCGCGGAGAGAGGCTAGTCACTTTATAATTCAGAAGAAAAAATGAAATTTCAATTGAATTTTTTTTTTTAATAAAGTTTTGTTTTACATTTTTGACTTATTTTGAAAAAAGCTAAAAACATGATAACTCATAAATGGTTCACTTTTCCATTGGGGGGTCAAATTATCACAAATACACACCTCTATCACTTTCTGACGGGAATACATCGAATTACTAATAATTCTGCATACCTACCAATGCGCTTAAAAGCATAATATAAAAGTTTGACAACGTCGCATAATTGTTATCTACAGGAAACAAGTAAAAAATGCGACGTTGCCATATCTAATGGGTATACTATCAATTTGAAAAGTTAGTTTTCTGGTGTAATATAAACACTATTTTATGTAACCATTGTTTTATTTACAGTTTATGAATTTAAAAAAAGTTGAATAGCAATTATATAATAGAATTTTTTATAATAATTTTTGAGTTAAAAATTAAACACAATAATCTGAATTTGTTTTACATTATTATTATTATTTGCTTTTTTATACTAAGATATATTGTTGTCTTTACAGAACCAGTTTGCGGTTATAACGAAGAATATGTGAAATGCAAGACAATTTGCCCACCGCAGTCTTGTGATATCTCCTACACGGAATACGCATGTGGCCCGCCGACATGTGAACCCGGTTGTGATTGTATCAAGGATCATCTGCGTAATAACTCTGGTGTTTGTATTCCAAACAATGAATGCCCAATACGTGAGTATCTATAATACATTAGACCACTATGTACAATTACTAGTGTAATATAGTAACTTTCATTTGGTTTGCACCTCTTTGACAAATTCATATTTTTCTGTCGAAAGGTTGCAGGTAGTAACAACGATGACTACTGATGGACTGTAAAACTGTCGGTTGTTAGATAGCACTATGTTTAGGTACCATTAGATATAAAACAATCACTTAATCGTGCTTCGACAAAAAAAACATAAGAAATTTTAAAATATTCATATAAATGATAAGCGTCAATAATAAATACACCAAACCTAGTTATAACACTTTAACCCAAGGATTCGTAATAAACAAGAGCACACATACACAAATGCAAAACTTGGATCAGAGCAAGTATTATTAGTGTAATATCCAATGAGATGACCACGAATTAAGAAGCACTGTATAATGTATGCTATCTCATTCTTTCACACGTTAAATCTTATACGTGTTTGTATGTATGTTTATCTCTTTTTAATGTCGTTTTTTGTTTGATCCTGTTATAAATCATAGAAGAACTAAAAAAGTTCTCATCTCAAAATCTAAAAATAAAATAGTAATCAATATAATTTTACAATATTATTGCTGAATATAACACATTTCTTTCGGTAGCCGTGTCATGCCCTATACCAAGTGAATGCAGGCCAACTTGTTCAAATCGCAATCCAAGCTGTACATATGTAGAACCCTCAGATAGTAACGTAGATGGTTGCCAGTGCAGAGAAGGTTACATTCTATCTGAAACAGAAGGCAAATGCATTAAAACTGAAGATTGTCCTCGTGAGTATAAAATCGCATGGAATCATCAAAAACGTCTTAAATATTTCAGTAAAGTGTTGCTTTGTTGTCTAGATATTTTATTTTTATTGGGACATTCAGATGTTTTTCAAACATTTTTAGTCACTATAAAAAGGTAAAGGAATCATGCATCGAAAGTAGTGGTATTGTGGTAAGTTATATTCATCACTTTGTGAACTAGGTTCACAATTTTCTTAATTTATGGACACTTGATTTTTCTGCTTAATTTTAGATCGTAAAATCAACATAACAAATATGTTACTGCATTTATGGCTCTTACAACACCTACACAGTCTGTATGGGATGTCTGAAATCAATTTTGATTTTTCTTACCGGAAAAATTTAATTATCTACAATTAGATTAGATCATAGTATCATGTGATATTCTAGAAAATAATTTTAAATTATTTATTACAATTTTGTGATAAACAATCCAAAATAATATTATAAATACAAAAGTTAGTTTGTTTGTTTTTTAGAGGTACAGAAAATAACATAGGTAACTGTCATTCAGGAAAACAGTACTGTTCCCGAAACATAGGTTAAATTTGCATTAACGCAAGCGAAGCCGCGAGCAAAAGCTAGTATATTTTTGTATTTATAATATTTCATTTCCTATACTTCAGTACCTAAGTGTGGATATAATGAAATACCGGCGTCATGTAGAAAAATCTGCCCTCCTCAGCAATGTGGTGTAGATCCAGCCGTAATTAGATGCAAGAAGCCAGATTGTGAACCTGGTTGCGATTGTATTGAAGATCACCTCAGAAATGCTAGTGGTATATGCATCCCTAGTAATAAATGCCGTGAGTATTTAATAGTGACAGTTTTATAGTTTTAAATTAAAAGAAATTGTAATTTTGAAGACGCCATTAAGTATTGTAAAGTTTATTGAATATAATTTTATGTACAGATTTGAGTTATTTTCGGTTTCGTAATAAGCATAGATAATTGGCATAGAATTCGTAATAAGCATAGATGTAGTGTTAGCTCCGTAAACGTCGTTGATGTTGCGTGCCTGAATATGTAACACTAATCAATAAACAAATTACTACTTTTGGAAAAAGAATTCCATGTTTTTAAAATACAATTAATTTGAAATTAGAATTCTTAGCCAAACAAAAATTATTTTGATTTGAAATGGCCAGTACTGCAGAACGGCAGTTTCATAGGTAAAGACCTAATATATCATATTCATGTTAATCAACATGGTCTCTTTAATATGACACGAACCATAACGATGTCTTTTGCATTTTTGCATATTTTCTAATTCTCCCTGCATGGTTGTAGATACATTTAATGTGATACTCCTCTACTTTAACATAAATCATACTCCTGTGTCAGATGACTAATATGGATACAAGACTGTTAACTAAAAAAAAATCCAGTAAATGCACAGAACAAAATTGAATCAATATTACATGTATTTTTTTTTTCAGTACCAAAATGTGGCTTACATGAAATACCAGTTTCGTGTAAAATAGTTTGTCCACCTCAGTCTTGTTTAAGTATTATTGCACTGTTTAAATGCCCTGAAGAGATACCGTGCGAATCCGGGTGTGATTGCGAGAGCGGTTACTTAAGAGACAATTCTGGAGTGTGTATTCCAAGCGATCAGTGTTTTAAATGTAAGTGTTAACCGTACTTTAGGAGAGTGCAAATGCAGAAATTGCAAATGAATGAGAATTAATTTCATAGTCATGATTTGTGTTATTAATTTATTGTTTACTATAACGCACCTGGTAATAAAAATGTGTAGTATCATATTTCAAACTCATCTAATTTCTGGATTAGCAAGTAAAATTTTAAAATAATTTCTTGTATTACTGATAATAAACTGGAAAAAATAATTTTATATTCTTCGCAAATATGGCAAATACAAAAATCATGTATTTTAAATCAATATATAAAACCCTATCAATACACATTCTTTTACATAATGGAAACGTTTGTATTTTAAGTATTATTATATTCCAGCAAACTGTTCGATTCCAAGACGTTGTAGACCTACTTGTGCTATACCGAATCCAAGTAACTGTTCCTACACTGAACCACCAGCAAACAATATAGATGGCTGTCAATGTCAAAATGGTTATGTCTTATCTGATCTTGATGGGAAATGTATTAAAGTTGATGAGTGTCCACGTAAGTATTTGGAAAAATAATCGCTTAGTACTAATGCTCTCGGGCTGCATTCAATGACTTTGTTTAGAATTCTATATCTGATTAAAAATTTTGGTGAAAATTTTTACCCCAACACTTAATTAGTATCTTCTATGAATTATATGGTGAGATACCACTCTCGATGTGAAAATCTATCGTCTGGCGCTTGTTAGTATTTTTCTACTATTGTTTTTGATATCTCAATCCGGTATTTGAGTTTACTAACTTTAGCTGTATTATCATATAATGAACAGTAAGTACCTGGACGACCGAGCCTAGCTCGGTTCTTTAAGAAACATTTCTGAGTTAAAATAAAGTGTTAGATTTGTCTCACAAAATTATAATTTTTTTACCAAAAACAAAATATAAAAAAAACATCCCTTTTGCTGTCACTCGGATTCGAACTGGGGTTAGACGGATTTTCGAAGAAACCGATTTCCATCTGAGCTATTTTTGTTTTCACAGCGGTGGCGAAATTTAGCTTTATATTCTAGCTATATATAATATTTTTATTGCCTGAAACCTCAGACAAAATAGTTTTCTATGAATAAAATCTACCTATATCGATTAATTGTCCCTGAAACCACCTACATACTAAGTTTCACAGAAATCGCTGACGCCGTTTCCGAGATCCTGAATATAATAATATACAAGAATTGCTCATTTGAAGGTTAAGAAAGAAAGATAGAATAAAGAAAGATTAGATTACCAAAGAACAAAATAAATAAAGCGTTAGCAGACTTCAATATTAATTTGAGAATATCAATTTTGCTAATTAGCGTTATAACCCTCTAGGTCATGTAAAATTAAATTCATTTTACAATTTTTACGGGTCGTGTAATTAATTGTACTAGTTGTCGTCTTCTTTAGAGTAATTATTTTTTAATTTAAATAACGCTCTTTCGTTTATTTATATTATAGAAATAAAATATAATTCTAAATCATTTTAGAAAATAATGGTTGCAATGGAGATCCCAATGCCATTATTCAAGAATGTCCATGGCCTTGCCCATCAACTTGTGATGCACCTAATACTAGACAATGCAGAAAAGCCTGTTATTCTATTGGCTGCCAATGTAAACCTGGGTATCTTTTATCTTCAATCAATGGTAAATGCATTTTACCACACAAATGCAAGAGTAAGTATTCAATTTTCCAAGAGTAATATCTAATTATAAAATCAACATGACGAAAATTATGAAATTAGTTTAGTAATGTCCAAAATCAAAATCATTAAATACTCTATTTAATTACACCATGAGAAGGTGCTTACGAATTTTAAAACTCCCACCGGTTCGAAAAACAACCCAGGGGGCCTAACCAAGTTGCTTATCGACAATCGCTAACGCAAATAGAAAACGTGATAAATAGAAATAGAAATAGAAACGTGATATAGCGTTCAGATATGTCATCTCCATACATTTTTCCGTTTTCTATTTGCGTTAGCGATTGTCGATAAGCAACTTGGTTAGGCCCGCAGTCATTGAGAAGAACCGACAAAAACTCGATTTGGTTTATCTTTTCATGATACATATTTGTGTAAACATAATTGTAACAAATGTAATTTTAATGTTCTGTAATTAATCAAAATGGCTTATAATTATAAGTCCGTTGGATTCTATTTACTTACAGATGGCAATCCGTGCGGAGTTAATGGTACGTTCTCTGATTGTGGCTTCCGTTGTCCAAATCAATACTGTCCTATGGATGATGATCGTACAGTTATAGCATGTAAACCTGGCAGACCATGTCTTCCAGGTTGTTTATGTAATGAAAACTATAAAAGAAAGAGCTACCAAGATGATACTTGTGTACTCGCATCTGATTGTCGTAAGTTTATTATTTTATAAGATAAAAACTGTGTAGTCACAGGACCCCGAAGAAACAAAGTTCCTTACGCTTATCCTTCAATTTTGGTTGTAATTTGATAGGGAGGATCAGATTGTTTACATTGTCTATTTTTGTCATTTAAAAAGCTCTTTCCATGAGACTCTCTTTCTCTATGTGATCTATACATTTTAATATCCCATATCTATTATCATATTTTAGTACAGATAACGTAAAATAAGAAATACAATTTAAAAAGTTTATTAGTAATAATGCTAAATAACGTTGGAAAGCAGTTTTTAGAAAACTAAACATAAGAATGAGTATTTAGTTACATATTTATGTAAGAACAATTTTTTTAGCACCAGTGAATTGCACACGACCCAATGAAATTTGGAATTCGTGTCCGCAGCGCCAAATAGAAAGATGTGAAGATATAAATAAGCCTATACTGCATGATGATCCACCGAGTGAAAATTGCCAACCAAGATGTGTGTGTACTGAAGGATATTACAGAGATAAAGATGATAACTGCGTTTGTGAAAGTGACTGCCACAAATAAATTAAAAAAAAAGAAAACTTTCGTTTAAAATTTCCATAATTTAAAAATGTTATCTTAATTAAGGTAAATTTTTTATTAGAATAGAAATTAATAAATATTCGATCAAAATTTTGTTTTAATACTTTTACACGTTTACGAAGACCTAGAAACATATTTACTGAAAACGCTTAAAACGAATGCCCATTACAGTAAACGAAACGATTGTTTATATTTGTTCTCCATACTACCTAAGATCACATAGTCAGCAGTTACAATTATTGATAGTATGGGTGATACCTTGAAAAATGGTTAAGATAATCTCTTTGGAACATTAAAGACGAAAACATTTTTAATATCTGATCTTCCCAGCTTCCTTACGAGTAATGTTTTAATTCCTTGAGACTGTTTAATTTTTCACTGCCAATGCGTTCACGTACCGTATGTGCTGCTTTTTTATTTTTATATCATAAGAGGCAAACGAACAGGTGGGTCACCTGATGTTAAGTGATCACCACCGTCCATAAATACCTGCAACACCAGGGTAGTCGCAAGTGCGTTGCCAACTTGTGTTGGGGTGGATTGAGGGGGAGGGAGTTAGAGAAGAGGAGAGGGGAAAAGTGACGAGAGGTGGGCCTCTGGCCATCTCACTGACCGAATGAAACGCAACAAACTTCAAACGACGTCGCTTTTCTGTGAGAGAGTGGTACTACCCCGCGCCGACCCATTGACCCATGTTAAAGTCATTAATAACTTCAGCGTGGCTCTACCACCTACTTATTTCTTAATTGAAGAAAATATTAGCATTCGATTACAAGCCGTGGCCATCATGATCGAATGGCTTGACCGGTGGAGTATTATTTGGATGTCCATAGGTTTGAACCCCAATTTGCGAATATTTACCTATTTAAATTGATAGCATTATCGGCTATAAATACTCTTGTAGTAGGTGAGAAAATATAGAACTGTTCTTGGAATTTGGAATCGTTGATATGTTGTAGGCTGGAGTGATAATTAATAAGTCCATACCTTCCTGCGGGAAAATGCTTTTTTTGTTTTTCGAACTGACTACGCTATTGGCCTTGCAAGGCCTTCACAGCTTCACTGGACTATACCTATGATATTGCAGTGACAATATGCCATAGTTTAACTTGTATTTCTAAATAAGTTTTATGTAATAACTCATTATCGACAAACAAAGATGTATTATTATGTATGTGTGTATCTTTATTTTTATCTCTCTCTCTCTCTCTTTCTTTCTTAGAGACAAACTAAATAGTTATAATATTTCAAAGTAACTTTTGATTCTTAAAAGCAGATAATGATGATGTCAAGCTACGTATGGAATTATAGCCTTAAAGAATGTTATACCCCGATTATTAATTAAAACTACTAATAATAAAATATGCCACAATCTTTATTTAATGAATGCAACAATAAATTCTCTAACTGTCCTTATTACTCCTTTTGATAATCATAAATTCGTTGCTTAAACAATTTAGTACTTAGCAGATAATCTTGAATAGTTATAGTAAGCTTTATGTAATGTAATAAGGTTAACGTCTCTATTTAAATTAAATTTAGGCTTAAGTAAATTAATTCTATTCATCTCCCTTTTAGGTGTTTCTTCAGTTTTGTCCCCGAACTATTTCAATTAGTGTAAAATATATTAAATCTACGTACATTACGTTATACAAAGAACTGAATGTTAGCATAAATTAACACTGGTTGTAGTTTGACAATAAATTACAGAGGGAATAGAATTATTCTAATCTAAAATATACATGAGACTTGCAGAATTACTTAGTAAGATATTGTATCTATATATAGTATGATAATAACGAAAAATAGAATTAATATCGAGTATAAATCAGTGTGTGTAATGCAATACGTTAATATGTGAAAAAACTTGAATAATTTGAATGGATAACAACTACTTTATTTGTACACTAGCGGGCCCGGCGGACGTTATCCCACCTTTTTATTAACAAAACCTTAACATATTATATACCTAAACCTTCCTTATGAATCACTTCATCTATTAGTGAAAACCGCATGAAAATCCGTTCAATAGTTCTTGAGTTTATCGCGAACAGACAGACAGAAGCGACAGAGGACTTTATTATACCTATTATGTAGGGGTTATATAGTAGAGCTGATAACCGCAACATCGCTTGCGTTGTTCATTATTTCTTTATATCTTTATATATACATTTCTTCTATACGTATGTATGTCACTGAGCTCCTCCTAAACGGTTGGACCGATTTTGATGAAATTTTTTGCGAGTGTTCAGGTGGATTCGAGAATTGTTTAGATTGGCTCGGTAGGTGGCGCTGCGGTCGGATAATAGGCTTTTTTATTATCAGGGTGTGACAACGTCCGCCGGGCCTGCTAGTATTGTACATAGAAGAAAAAAACATAAGCACACGCTTACCTCATTTCTTTTAGGCAAGAAAACACAAATCGTTGAACGCGTAATACTTCTAAAAATTGTAGTTTTTTTTTTAATTTTCATAACTTTATATTAAATGAGATTATCGTGGCAATTCCTATTTTAGAAAAGCGGTAAGTGTTAGAAAATAAACAAAAACAAAATGATCAAAATCTATACAATAGTTTTTGAATGATGCGCACAGATCTCTATTAATTTTTTTTTTTTTTGTATAGATAAAGATAATATAAATGTATTCTAAAAGTTATATTTTATACTTATTATACAACCTGTTATTTCTTAAATTTAGCTAACTTCTCTAATACTTTTTGTAGCAAGCATCGAAATCAATTCATGTTCTTATAAATAAGTTACTTTTTATAGGATATTGATTATATTTGTTACCATTTAACTTAAATATTTCTATTTCTTTTATAATAACTCATTTATCGATAGTTTTGCTTGTATTAGAAAGTTGAGAAGGAAAGTAAATAAATATAGTTTAAAGAATTCTATTTTATCTCTCTCTTTTAGAGATAAATTAAATAGTTATAATATTTTAAAGTATGTGTTTTAGGTTTTGCTCATAAAACACCATTAACAGAATAATACTAGAAAATCAAACGAAATGAACTGCGAAATATCTGGATTAAACTTATATTTTATTCCGATAAAATAATTCAAAATTCTAAAGTTACAAACTAACTAGAAGTCATTCAGACGTTAACGCCTAAAATTGATATTTTAATATTCTTCTGTTAAGTTACTTTGTGTTATATTTCGTACCAACCAACAAGTCTTTTAATGAATACCTTATTACATTAAATTCATTGTATGAGTGTGTAAGTCCAATTTTGTTTTTTTTTTTTCCAATATCAATGTTTCTTCGACTAATGCTTACTAATATTACAAATGAAGGGCTAAAGGAAAAACTGGCTAAGTCCATTATTATTCAAATTAATTTTTTGTAGTTTATGGCCACAGAGATAAAGTAAAATTATGAATTTTACTATCTAAAACAATTGTAAAACGAGTTGTTTAACTTTTGTTGTTTTTGTATTTCTTCTTTAATAGTGAATAACTAGCTAAGTCACTTGATTAAGTCGGTTATTATTATTATTAGGCATATTTTATAGAGAAAACAATTCCAAATATAAAACATTTTTTCAAAGTCATTCATTCTATTCAAGTCCACCACAAAATGATTTCAAAATTTAAAGTGTCTTTTACAGGAGTAAAGTTTTGTTTATGTAACTTAGCCAGGTTTTCCCTTTAACTCTTCAAATGGGAATGTGAGTTAATTTGTTACATTTTCACATATTAATTGCTCAACTGATGATCATTAAATTTTGCTTACAGGTTGCTAGAGATATAAAAAGGAAATAGGGTACATTTTCTGCAGACAAAATACTGTTCCCGAGATATGTCATATTAATTTATTAACATTTTTAACTTCGGCAGGTAGTACTGGTAAATACTGTTCAAAAATAGTATTAAATACGTAGAAAGAAATATTCATCATAGGGTTGATACATTTATTATGGCCTAAACTAGAGGAATTTACACCGGGCGATCCGGAAAGTAATCTCTTAGTAACTCCAGGAAACGTTCTTGTTTATTATTCAACGGGGTATTCCACTCTGTAATTACGTATTTCGCAAGGGTAAAGTCGAGTAGAGACAGCTAAGCAACTGCTTCTAGATGGCAAATTCTGTAATATATCGGACATAACTGAGCCTTAGCCTAGCCTATGAAGGGTAGAGGCAACCATCTTTGTGTATGAAAATGTGTCCATCAAAATTAGGTTGGCGCTACAGTAGCAACAAGGTTCCTTATTATTTAATTATTTCAACAAGTTTTATAAAAGTAGACAATTAAAAATTACTAAACGTATTATTTAAAATTCAGAAAAATTCTGTTTTTTCCCCTTTTTTTTCGAAAAGAAAACGCTGTTGACCTGGAAAGGTCTTTACAGCTTCACCGAACTATTGAGGCGAGCGCTAAAGACACTCAGCATATTTGGGATGTTTGGGCGACTAATTCAAGGGTGCCGGCATACCTCGGCTTGGGCTGTCGCCTATTTTGTGCAAAAATCGCGACCTATCTGAGATAACCTAAGCTAAGCTATCTAGATATACGTATATGAGTTATTGAAACATGCATGTGTACCAAGCATGCGTGCCCTAACAACTCCTACATGTATTCTGTGTCGAAAAATTCCTCAAAACTATACAGGATAGGATAAGGAAAAATAAGAGTGGAGGAACTCTTTGTCGTTTATTTCTCTGAAAAAGAACAGCGTGTAAGCGTGTAGGCGTGCACGTGTGTATAGGTGATGTGTGTGATGTTGTAGCAGTGCGTAGTAGCGTACTCAAGGGCTCCACGCCGAGGGAACGGACCTAGGCTTAAACCGCTGCTGAGGGGGGCCTAATCTGGTGAGCACAGTACAATCCAAAAACAAAGGCGACTACCGAGAGACACGCTATCTCTGCACGTTACGTGCAGCTTGTGCAGTCTATCATACTTTTGATTTATCAATAGACCATATAAAAAATTATATAATTATTGTTAGGAGTAACATTAGAAGTAGAAGCTAAACTAATCTTACTAATTACAATATACAAATTATGAAATTTAAATAATGCAGACTATAATTGGTTTTAAAATTAATAAAAGTACACAGACACAATGCCTTAATATATATTTCTATTATTTGTACTGCAACTTGCTAAGGTTATATAAAAAAAAACAGCTCGTTTATAACTTTTTTTTAATATTCGTGATAATTCTAATAGTTGTTTAATTTCATAATTTATAATTCTAAGTTTTTTCTTTGAAACGTCAGCAGTTATTAGTTTTCACGAAAGTAATGACGATTCTCTTTTGTTTTTTTTTTATCAATTTCTATGAAATTGAATAGTGTCCGTAGAAATTATTCTGAAAAATTAAACGGAAACCATTATTGTTATTTCTTTCTAATAAAAATTGTTTTGAATTTTTATTCAGATATTTAAAATGAAATGTTGAAAATTTACACATTTCTTTTCTTTTTTGTTTTCATGCGGTCATTTTTTTATAATCTCCAGGTCTTAGAAACAAACAAGAATACCCGGACCGCGACTCCGTTCAGTTGTACATAAATCTTTTAGACCACTCTGAACATAGGAACAACACAAATTAATAAACCAACAAAAATATTAACTACTTTATACTGATTAATATTTAATGACTTACAACAATCTATAGGCAGTATACATTTCTTCAATTCTTCTTGGTATACGAAACCTTCTTTGCAATCACAGCTGTTGTATCTGCATCCACTCATACATGTCTTATTGACCTCTTTGTAATCGGAACAACTTCGGCCACAGTGATTCCCACAGCCAGATGTAGCGTTGAAATCACCTTCACAACTAGCTGTTTCAGATACAAAGATTAAAACAAATACGTTTTTCAACACATTTTTTCTTAACTATCGTTTTTCATTAAATTAACTTTTAGGAAATATTTTTTCATGTGTCATCTTGCAATTTGCAAAAATGTTTTAATTAGAACTTATAAGTAAATATTTAAGGTTATCCCTATTTATTATTTATTTAGAACCATAAATCTAATACCTTTAGAAGAGCGATTCTTGCATATTTTTATATGTGTATATATTCACGATCTCGGACTAGTTTTGGGGACGATAAATCGATCTAGCTAGATTTTATTCATAGAAAACTTTTTTTAACTGTGTTTTCAGGCAATGAAAAAAAAACAGCTAGAATATAAAGATAAATTTCGCCACCGCTGTCAAAACAAAAATAGCTCAGATGGAAATCGGTTGCTTCGAAAATCCGTGGATCCCAAGTTTGAATCCGAATGACAGCAGAAGAGATTTTTTTTTTTTTGTAAAAAAATATTAATTTCTTGAGGCAAACCTAACAGTTTAAAAATCATTTTAATTTAATAATGTTTTTATAGAACCGAGCTAGACTTGGTCGCCCAGGTATTTTGTGTTGAGAATTGAAGGAAATGATTTTCTATGTTAATATTGTAAAAGTTGTAGTGTAATGTAAATTATAAAAGTATTCTTTTTTTTTAATTGACTAAGGCTGTCATTTTTGAGCGGGCTTTGGGGCGAGCGCTTTAGACACTCAGCCGAATAATAACAAGCTGAAGGGTGTCAATAAGGTCAAAGCTCGGTTAAGGGTGTTGTTAAATTGCATGCAAATACAGGGAATCAACAAACTATCCATGCGAGCTAAACTAAGCATACATGTATATGTTAGTGAGACACACGTGCACATATACTTGATATTAGACAATTAATTTACAAAAAATGTATCCACTCGCATAGACTTTAGTGCTCATTATTAATACAATTAACAATTTGATGCAATATTCCTACACAATGGATAATAAATTATCTAATACATTACAACTCCGCTACTGGTTGTTCGTTGGTCAGCATTATTATTGACAATGGTGAATCGGTGTTATAATGATGGAACAAGCAAGCAATATGCAATAACTAATACGTCTAAAAGGAAGAGCACACTCCGTGCTGTTTAACAACAAATATTCATTTCACTATAGTCCTATTGTCAGAAATTCCAATACGATTCGAAAGAGCAGATTAATTGACAACAGTTTAAGTGTTACAACAACTATTGTAAAGAGTTTTTCGACGGTATCTTAGTCTTTTATTTAACGTATTTTATGTTTAATTCATAATCTTGGTTTATTTCACTCAGTATGTCATATTATTGGTGGTATTTTACGTAATATAGTTCGGTTATCGTGGACAAGTAAATTAGATGAGAAATAATACTACGACGGATGAATTCTGAAATGCTTGAAAAACTCATTGTAAAGTTCGAACAAGAGGGCCACCACTTTGTCAGAACATTGAAATTATCACAAGAAACTTGTTATATTATGATCTCCTCGACTATGACAGTAAACTAGAAGATTAGTTGCGAAAAATAAAACTAAAAATCTTGTAAAATAACATCGCTATCCATTAATAATATTAATATATGTTACTATTTTATATAATATAGGAGGCATATGAACATGCGGGTCACCTGTTGTTAAGTGATCAACGCCGTTCATAGACACTAGCAACCCCAGCGGAGTCACAAGTTCGTTGCCAGCCTTTCTTTGGGGGAAAAGAAAGAAAGAGAGAGGGGAAGGGAAAGGAGAGGGGAAGGGAGACGGGTCTCCGACGCTCTCACTGATCAAACGAAACGCAAATATGCAAGCACTGTTACTTCACGTCGGTTTTCTGTGACTTACTTTCCTAATATTTTAAAATATTGGTTTAGAGTATAAATTATTCTAGAGTATTTTATTTCTCTTTCTATTTACATTTCCTTTTTTTTTTTTGTATTATTATGTTAAATCTTTAAAAATGTAAAATAGTATAATATTTATTTTTATTAATATTTAATTTATTGTTGAAGCATGCCGTGGTTGTATTGTAATAGCCCTAGTTTTTATATATTTACTCGTGTATTGTCATGTTGACGAGCCTAAAATTAATAAATAAATATTACTATGCTCTTATTGCTATCTACAATAATATAGTATTAGGAAATAAATAGCGGAATTATGTCATGGGTTGGAGTAATGCCGCAAACCGCAGTTGACTCACTTCTCACTTAGTACTAACCGACTTACTTTAAAAGTTGATTTCAAACAAGAAACTTTGTGAGAGAGATCTTATTAATTCTTGGCTAAGTTACACAAAAGTAAATGTAAGTTATATAATGAAATCGTTGAGAAGTACGAAGTCAGAAAACGATGAAAACGTTCGATTGAATATTGGAATTAGAATAGTGTTACTTAAGGCTAGTTGTTACTTAAGAAATTATTTTTTTTTTATAACAACCCCACCATACATACTTGGCGTATACTTACGACAGTCTTTCTTGTTTATGCATGTGTGATTTGCGTCTCTAACGTATCCATCGGCGCAAACGCATTCAGATAGGCACAACCCTGAGCCACCGTGGCAGGGTATAGGGTGACCCAAATCGTCACAGCTTTTAGGACCACAGTGCGCACATTCGACGAAAATTTCGTTTTCTTTACATATAGGCGGAGAGACATTAAGAACTGAAAGAAGATTTGTATTGAAGATTGATATTACCTTCTATTGCGTGCATTCAGTCTAGATTTGACTTACTGTTTTTTGGTTTTTTAAAGTAACCCTTTTCTGTACCCATGACAATTTCAATAGTAAGACGTAAAAGCGTAACAAACAAACAAACAAACTTACATACGTATTTATTAGTCTCTGCCCACGACTTCGTTCTGTTATGAAATTATATTAGTATTTCTAAATGCTAAGCAAGCGATATGTAAAATAATATATAAGGAATTGTAATGCCACTTTAAAGAGAGTTATAATTAATCAGTCGTCGGAATCGGTCATATTGTTAAGTCTTACGCTGAGACGCCATATCTTGTTTAAATCCAGTTCCATCAAAAACAACCACAGTAAGATATCCTAACACTTCGCGTGGAATAGTTACTTTGGGTTAACACGCAGCGGAATCTCTCAACGGAAAAAAAATCCTGATTTTGAAATATTCTCCGTTGGTACTCCGCTTCTATTGGTCTTACCGTGATGACATATAGCCGATAACCAGCCTCGATTAATGAGCTATATAACACTGAAATAATTTTTACATCGGACCAATACTTCCTAAGATTACCCCCTATAACGTCACAAAATCACAAACTTTACCTCTTTATAATATTAGTATAGATAATTTGAAATAGAAAAATGTAAACTATAATACTCTGGCTATTCCTATTAATTGATATATAGTAACCATATAATATAAAAGTAAAATTAAAGTGAATCTTGTTTGTCAAACATAATTTTAGAATCGAATGAACTGATTTTGACAAGAGTATTACCAGCAGATAGAGTTTTTAAAAGAGTTATTTACACTATATATTATTATGCTCTCTAATATGGCTTGAGAAATAATTACAAAATATAAAGGAGGTAATTTAAAACCAGTAAAAGTTGCAATAATAAAACTACTAATCCAGTCAATCCATGTGTTTTACAATACATCCATTTACATGAGAACGAATTCCCGGACACAAGCGAGTTATTTATGTGAATTATAGAATAATTATATAGAAGTCTCTTTACTATAAATATTAAGAATAATTTGCATGTTTCAAGACAGTCCGTCTGGCTGTCTACAACCCCCAAGTTTAATATTTGGCTGTGTTTTGACAGCTGCATTTGAGAGTCAGTGCTCTAGGAATAGCGTAATTACTAACTTAGATCATATTGGCATCAAAAATTAAGATCAAAGATCAATGCTATAGAGTATAAAATATTAAAAATAGAAATCAGTTTTTTTTTGGGCTATGAATAGAAATACATAGTATTCATAGTACTTGTTTTTTCGTTTTTTTCTTGTTTTCGCAAAGAGATCATTTGTTTTTTTTTTTCGAACTGACAACGCTATTTACCCAGCAAGGTCTTAACAGCTTCACAGAACCAAAAGATCATTTGGATTAGCAATATAAAGGGAGAGAGGGGTGATCGTAATTATTCTCAGTACTGGAGTCTTATTTTAAAATATCTCTCGTCTCTATTTTAGATATTCTAATAATTCGACTTTAAATACGTATTTTCGTTCTTTATTTACACTAAGAGTAATATATTTTCCATTTCAAATTTCATTTTGTAGCAAACATTTAAAAGACAAATGTATAAAAGCGAGAATACGCAATTAAACCCTTACCTTGGCTCTGAGTGTAATAAATCCAAAAAGACGTCACAAGAACGATCACTATTAAGCTTGACATTTTGCAAAATTAATTTTCGTCTACCTGAATAAACATTTACATATATTTTATAAGGCTATTTGAAATTAAAAATTTCGTATAACTTCACATAAAGTTTGTATATAAAAAATATAACAAGAATTTAATTAATACTTCAAATATTCGGTTCTAAATTATGTCACGTGCAGCTTTGTTTAAATGTTATTATGTGACTGATCCGAATGCATTACATTTATTTATACAAAATTTTCCCTTCGCTATAATAATTGTTGACTCATTATAAAACTGCTTGAACTGGTTCTGATTTGAAATACCCATATACAATTCTATATGAAACCACAAGACTAGATATATAATTATGGAATTCGTTTTTTTTACACTTTCTAAATATTAATCTTTATCAAATTAAGCAATAATTTGGTCTATGTTACAATACATACATAAATATCAAAAACAATAAAAAACAGCTTTCAAGGAAAGTGAGTGTCATAATAATTCATATAAAAGAAGTCGTGGGCCCTTCTTGCATTTATAAAAGAAAGAGGAAAATTATAAACTTATACGGAAACACAAAACTTAAATCTACATAATGTTGTGTAATTCCATACTTACCTTATTTAATATAACAAAAGGAAAACTACTCTGTTTCCTTTATGAGCAGTCACTTATATTTTTGAGAATCAATGTATGCTAAAACTCATTTGAGAAAACCCACAGAACTTTTATATTTGTGAGTTCACTTTTCTTCGAATATTTCACCACTAAGTGTTACTGTTAATTTACCGACGACAATTCCAAGGTTTCAAGTGTTAATGATTTCATTTCCGCAGATAAATTATGTCTATCAAGCGAAAAATTCATAAATTGTTCAGCGAATAACTTGTTTAAACTATGTAAAACTTTATATCATAGGGTACGAATTTAGAGAATTTGTAGTTGTTTTTTTTACTTATTAGGTTCACAAACTAGACGACACACAATTAATTATCTTACAATTAACTAACACCAATAAATATAAACCTTGGTGTGGGTCCTAAAACAGTGAACACAACTTACTTAAGAAATTAACATAGTTAGAAATTAAGTTATTATATCGTTTTTAGCCTTAATTGAAATTCACGCAAGGGAAAGTAAATATGTTACTAATATAGTTTCATATCTTTAAATGTATTATCTTTAAATAATTTATTATTGGAATCAAAGCAAAACAATTGTAGATATACAGAGGAATACAATGTTCAACAACTGGCAACCTAAGTCAGCAATATGCTACATACAAGCATTAATTACTGCAGCGTTGATTTTCAATGTAACGTTATACGATACACGGGCGTTCAGTCGAGGGATTCTCATGTAAGAGAAGCTGTTAAGACCTTGCTAGGTCAATACCGTAGCCCGTTCAAGAAAAAAAAGAATAAACCTTTAAGTTAAAAAAATAATAACACAAAACAAAGGATAAATAAAATAGACAAACTTTATGAATATAATTTTATGTAACAAATACATTTTTTTTGTTTGTAGGACAAAATTAAATTTTTCTAAAATAAATACTACGATTTAGAAGCATATAAAAACCTCTAAAGAAAAATTTAAACGTATAAAATATTTCAAAAAGCATGAGTTATCTACCATTATGGAAATATACGAAATAGGTTTTTGAAATTAGTAACAACTGATGAAAATATTTATATGTATAGTATTTTACTTTTTAAATACGTTTATCGTTATAACAGGAAAATAGATTTCATTATTTTCTATTATGTAACATTTCATTAAAAAATTTGGAAAACCATTATGTTTTATTGCGTGTAACCTTTAAACCTTTAAAAATATATAGTCTACGCTTTTGTATCAAACTCACATCATGATTTTCTTTTTATAAAAATACCTATGAAGTTATAATACAGATATCCATTTTTAAGGTCTGTTATAGTGCCCAAATATATATCATGGTAGTCACCTAAGCGATACCGCGCTATTGACTATATCGAGGGTGTTACTAATGACCTCAAACGCTATTAGATGCAGTTATCGGCTGTTAATTATTTTCCTCGATGTGAGATGCCATTGGTTGGAGTAGTATTGGCTGTTTATGCCCTAAAAGGCGATCGATGACTAGATGCTGGGCATACTCGTTCAGAGAGTTGGGCTAGGCACGCCTAGAGATAATTCGTCGTAACTATAGTCAGCGTTATCTTCCTGTATCGCTTAACGTATTATTCGATTGTTCATGGTGAATTAATCGATCTAATCATAACTATGGCATCGCTATGGATGACGTCATACTTCTATATAGACGCCATTTTATCACTGCCCCGAAATATATATTTTTAGATAAATCGGTTTAGTCAATCATGAAAAAAATTCGGTTCTTACTTTTTTTTTTCAACAGCGCAGTGTGACAGGTCTGAGTTTATCATTAATATTTTGTGAGTACCCGAATACTCACCCCGTATTATTTAGATATCTATCGATTTCTTATTCTTCCTACATCCCTATGTCTCTAAGAGTGATAAATTTTGGAAAATAAATACATTAATTTTAGACCAAATATTTATTTAATTATTAATTACTTTTATTGATACAAAACCTCTAATTTTTAATTACCAATTTATTTTATTTTTCTATTTTCATTTCACCGTTATTTTACCAGAAGAGTTGGTAGTCAGCTGAAAAATATAAACAATAAATCAGATTACTTAAAAATAACAACAAAAGCCGAGCGGTCATAAAGATTGCTAAGTTAAAAAGTCAAAACAAAGGCAAGTGTTTACATTTTTGAATTATAAAATCACTTATAGTCTAAATTATTCAAAATTCACAATTTTTAGATTGAAATCGTTAGTCTGGTTGTTACATCTATTGGCACTCCGGGTAATAATTATATATAGTTTATTGATTAATCAACAAGTTAAGATGAAAATTAAAACAACAATATTACATGGACACATGCCGCTATACAACGCGTTGCTAGTCTAAAGCGTTATACGTCACAAGCATGTCTAGGTCATCGGTGACGCGAACCGATAAGTTTTTCCCGTATTAAAATAGTTCAACGTACCTAACCAAGTTTTCGATTCAACAAATAAATTATGTAATCATTGTAATACTTACGACATTCGTCAGCTGGTACACAACTACCAGTGTTATTCCTATAGAAATTCTCTTCACAAATACACCGAGGTATGCACAAATCGGAATGGCACACTTTGCGATCTTGATCTTCACAATTTTCGTATAAATCGCAATCAGGACACGAATTCCAAACTTCGTTTCTTCTAGTACAATCAATGGGAGCTGAAAATTACATAATGAAAATACATTAAAACCGTGTATTCAAAAAGACGCTCTCTTACACATATACAGGTTGAAAGTTTAGTCAGTAGCAATGTTTATGGAGAATAGTCGGGATACGATTCACATCCTAAGTAAAAAAAAAAATATAGGTGCTTAATAATTGACCTAATTATCTAGCAAAATTATACGCAATCATGTTAAAGCATAGTGTCAATAACCCTCGGGTGATTTCACTTTAATTTGAAAAGGAACGTGGGAACAGAATGAACAAAACAAAAGGGCTTATTGCCCGTTTAATTATCGGAGGTTAAAAACTCTGAGTTACCACTTACATATTTGGGCACCGGCCATTTCACCTAGGCTTGTTACGATTGTATTTATACTTTTGAAAGTCTTAGGACAAATTTTAACCTAAGCTCTCGTAGTTATTTATTAATATTCGTTTTGGTATTATTATTTTATATGTTAAAAATTTGACCATTAAGTATTATATCCTAGACACAAAACAATTAAGTACATCTACCTCCTGTTTTATTCAATCGTTATTTTTGTTTAATAGGTAAAGGAAAAAGATAATGAAGAAGAAAAACAGGTAAAAAAAATTAAAAAAATTATTCTGCCTTGGGGATATTAACAGAGTAACATTTTTTAGTTATAATTTTTTAACATAAATGGATGTTACATTTTGCCTTTTTCTATTAACGTGAGGAAATCCCTTATGGATACGCCACACCCACAATCTGCAGTCAGAGCCCCTCAAAATAAGGCTCATACTGTCAGTGTTCATCAAAGGTGAAACCCAGATACCTTTTTTTTATAGTTAAGTTATTTTGCCTAGCTTTTATTAAGTGATAATATTTAAAATGGCAAAAAACTCACGACATTCTTCAGCTAAAATGCAAGTTTTATCTTCATAGCTTTTATGTCTATAGTTGTAATTACAGGAACAACCAGACAAGCATAGGTGAGTGTATTTGCATATAATATTGTCTATGCTATCATCTTCTGGACAGTAATTAGAAGAGCAATCACTTCTACATTCCACAAATGTTTGGTTTCCTTTGCACGGGTAGCCATCTGAAAAGAATAATTAAATTGTTTATTTTAATCCCTACTACTTACTAATATTATAAATGCGAAAGTAAATCTGTATATCTGTTTGTCTGCCTGTCTGTCTGTCTGTTGCGCTTTCACGCCAAAACTACTGAACCGATTTAAATGAAATTTGGTACACAGATAACCTAGAGCCTGAGAAAAGACATAGGCTACTTTTTAATGCGAAAAAAGGGTTGTAAGAGGTTGAAAGGGGGGATCCGTACAGTTATATGTAAGTATCGTCATTTTTAGAGATAAAAGCTTGGAACTTATTTTTTAGGCTGCTGATTCGATATAAATAAATATGACATTCAAAGTGTGTAAAAGTTTTACTCTTAAGGGTGTAAAATAATAATAGAAAATAGGGGATGAAAGTTTGCATGGAAATATGTAAAGTTCCGCTCCGATTTGATAAAAATCTTTCAGTGTTAGATAGCTCATATATAGAGGAAGTCTATCATTACGCTAAGACTAACAGAAGCAGAGCACCAACGAAGAATATTTCAAAACCGTTTTTTTTCTTTTGAGAGCTTCCGCTGCGTATTAGTTAGCCCAAAGTCATTATTCCACACAGAGGAAATCGCGAGCAGAAGCTAGTCTATCTATACAAGTATATATCAATTCACGGATCTATGTATGTGCATCATTTCAGAAGGGCTGTATCTATTTAGCTCATTATTTTTTTCTTCTGGTTGCAATTATAAGGACATGGTTTGTATGAAAGCAACTATTTGAGAAATCGTACGGAGATGTGAAAAATATGATTTAAAAAATGTCCTTATAAAATAATGTGTTATTGGGTGAGACAGAAGATAATATGGAGATCTTCAAGAATACTGACAAACGTTCAATTGTTTAGTTCGTATTTCATTTCCTGGTCATAGTGGTTGTAGGTGGTAGAGCCACGCTGTAGCTTTGCTGGTTTCAACATGAAAGAGTCGGCTCACCCTGTCACAGAAAATCGATGTGAAGTAATAGTGCTTGCATTGTTGCGTTTCGTTAGGTTAGTGAGAGCGCCGGAGGATCACCTCCCCTCCCCTCACCCATTCCACCTCCCCTCTCCTTCTCCCAAACACAGGCTGGCAACGCATTTGCAACCCCCCTGGTGTTGCGTCTATGGACGGTAGTGATCACTTAACATCATGTGACCCGTCTTTTCGTTTGCCTCCTATGACATAAAACAAAAACAATTTCATTTTCTTTGTTAGTACACTAGTGCAAAGCCGAACTGTCAAGCTAGTATTATTTAATAAAGTTGTAAATTCTTCTTGTTATAAACAAGTAGAAACATATTTGTTAATCAAATCTTTTCAAGCTATGAAGCTATAAACAAATTCAAATTCGTGACAAAACAATGTTGTTACACTAAATTAAATAATTGTAAATAACTTGCCTTGGATTCTAAAGCAAATTTAGTTAATTATGAGCACAGTTTACAATACATATAAATCGAATATAATTAATATTTACGTGGACAGTCTTCTGGTAGAATACATTTTCCATTATATTTGGAGCGTAAGTAACCAGGTTCACATTCGCAACCAACTGGATCGCATGCCTTCAGACAGTTAACTGCATCAGGGGCGTCACACGTAGAGGGACATGGTAAAGGACAATCCTTGATCACAGCATGTGGGTCGCCGTTACAACCCTGATTTGCTAAAGGGAATTATAATCAAAAATTGTGAGTCAATGATAATGTAGTTCATTTGTTTTTAATCAACGTACATTTAGAATATCGAGCCTTAGTTTTCTATGAAAAAAACTATCGTGATCAAAATATAGTACGTTAGTAGGTTTTTTATAGTTCACCTCAATTTAAAGACCCCTCTCAAATTGAAAATCTTAACTATGAAATATTTTTATTTCTTCGCTCTATAAATACACCATTTAATATCTTTTAAAATTGGTGTCAAATGCTTATAACAAAATATCACACTACAATTTATGAATATTTGACTCAATCATTTTTGAACTTTAAATAGATATTTCTGCATTTTTTACACTTAAAATATAAGTCTAAGTTTTATAAACTGATGAGTATAAAAAAACAGAACGTCAACAACCAATTTACCTGTACTCGACCAGACCCAAATGGTTGAATCAATAGATCATGTATACCCGAAAACATTAAGAATCAATAGATGTTTAAAGTATTGTATTTCTTACAAGTTTAATATACCGTGTTAAATGATCAATCTTCATTAATAGATTACTACTGGTATTATAAGGATAAGTAAAACTGCGATACTATTTAACGCAGTACAGTTGACGTTCTCCTATCGGCTGGAATATATAGCATAAAGATTAAAGGTTACATTTATTTATATTACCTGGGCAATGTTTAATTTCTATGCAATCTCCGCCAATCTCAGAAAGAACATATCCAGGTTCACATACATCGTAGTCTATATAAGAACAATTCGTTGGATTCGGTATCGCACATGTTGGTAGGCATCGTTTCGGAGCTGAAAACAAATGCTTTACAAAATCCTGCATTGCTTACATCATATATACTAGACACAGCTTATTGCTTAGGTAGCAAAAAAGAGACATTAGCTATCGTGATATATTATAGCAATTCAAAATTGAAACCTTGAAAGAGCGTAGAAATATTCTTGATTTAGTTCTTTTACTTAAACTCTTCAAGAATAACATAGATAGCCGTAAATTCTGGATTCCTTCTAGATATATCCTACTCATTCTATTAACCACCTCAATGGTCCTTTTAAAAAAAACTGTCCACGGTAAATATTCTCCAATAACTTATATAAACGCAAGAACTCAGATATATTTGGCATTACATTTTCAAAATTTCAATATTTAATCAGTTATGAGAATTGTTAAATTATTTTTGATTCTTTTAGTTTACTTAATGTCTTAGTATAAGAATGACTTCACTTTTAAATAATATGTAACTATGCAAGTTGTTCCCACTTAAGAATTTATACATCGTAGTCAAAGGTCAAAGCAATAGTTTCTGATTAGAAAGTCAAGAGAGTCAAGAGTTCTGTTTAGAGAAGTCAATGTAATAGTGATTGTAAACCAACTAAATAAATGAATATGTATTTAGCTTTCTGTTATACAACCTGCTCATAATTTTGGTTATAATATAAAATAACATAATAAAAGAATACTACTGACTAATCTACAGATTCTATATATTTATTTAAATTCTATATTGTTAAGACTGAGAAACTGGTATTATAAAATTGTATAATTATGGAAGAGTTATAGTAGTCCGGTGAAGTTGTTCAGACCATGTTAGGTCAACGGGGTAGTTAATTTGAAAAAAAGTGAAAAAAAAGCGAAAAAAAATTAAAGAGTTATATATACTCGTAAATCGTAATAAAGTTTTTTAAACCCTTTCAATCCAACAGCCTCTGAATAAAAGTATTGTTTTAGATTTACTTGATTACGAATTATTTTTAGAATTAAAGTAACAACATAATATTTATAGGATAACATAAAACAAGTAAAGTTCATAAATTGCAACATCAAAAAGATGGGCATTTTCATTAAAATTGCAGTCAAGACAATCATAGAGAAATGGTAGAAGTACAGAGACTTCAGAACATAACAAAGAAGATTGCAAAGTATGAAATGTAAAATAAACTACTTACGACATTCTTCAAGAGGGACACAAATATTATTGTTATTCCTGTAGTAATTATCTTTGCAGACACATCTAGGATGGCAATGATTGTTATCGCAGTCGTTGATTTCAGCAGATTCTTCACAGTATTCATCAAGATTGCAATCGGGGCAAGGGTTCCATACTTCATTTGGACGAGAACATGCGACTGGCGCTGGAAGTAACACATATTATTTTATAATTATATTTATTAAAGTACTAATTTCTATTTACGGCTTCACCACGTTAATGTAGAATTGACCTGACTCTTAAGAATAATGTTTTTTATAGATAAGGATTACAGACTCATAGAAAGGTGGTCGATGTAATGTTTATATACAAATTGATACACGGTTTCCCAGAATCTTCAGATTTTCTTCAGAAAATACCCTTGAGTGCCCCACGTATAGGCAGTCGTTTTTTTAACTCGAAAACTTTATATCTACCATTAACAAAAACTAACGTAGGCCAACATTGTCCTTTGTATCAAAAGCATTCTTTTTGTAATGGTTTACCTTTCACATTCGATATATTTTTTGTGTTTCTCTGGCCTCAACTACGAAAAAACTTTATTTAAATGTTTAATTTAATTTTCTTTGTTCCATTGTTTTAACAATATGACTTTGTCTTCTTATTTTATATATGTTGCGTTCATATTTAGCAGAGTTCGTGCACATTTTTATTCATTAAACTCAGTTATGTAGATACCGTGCCCTTAATTGTATTGTATTGTGATAATATCTATGCAAAATTTTAAAATGCTTGGTTTAGTGTTTAAACGAGAAAGCGTAACTCACATTGGTAATTATAGTATTAGAGATTTTTTGAAATGTTTAACTGAAAATATAGTTGTAATATTTTTAAAGATTAATAAGAATGGCTAAGATTGTTTCAAATTTTTTTATCCATGTCTGTATATTATTTCACGTGGTATATTCACAGTATATTTAACTATTTTTCTCTTATTCCATTGTAGTGAAATCCACCTTTGATCTACCTCATTGATTTTTACCCTACGACTTTGATACCTATATCGTTTATTTCATAATTTTCTTATCATGGCTTTGTCTTCTTTGTGAACGCTTTCCTCTATTAAAGTTTGGATTCATGAATGTATTACGATCTCTCTTACTTAAGGTTTATTAACCCTTTGACAATAATGACAAATTTGGTTTCTTCCTTTCATGTATACATTATCATTTTATAATATACACCTTTAAATTATTCTCCAGTGTATTGACTGAAATGTACTATTTACATACAGTCTAAAATGTTGCGCTAATACAAACTTCAAGCGATGAAAATAAAGTTTAAATTAAATTGATACTCACGACAATCCTCAGCCAGAATGCATGTTCTATCCTCAACGCTTTTATGTTTATAATAATTTTTGCATACACAACCGGACAAACAGTGGTCTGGGAGTTCGCAAATAATATCATCGTTAACGTCGTCTTGTGGGCAGTTGTTGGATATACAGTGTAATTTGTATGGCACAAAGGTTTCATTTGCACTGCAAGGGTAACCATCTAAAATGATATCACGTGAGAGATTTATATTTGAATCTCTTGTCATAGAAATCATATATCCTCATACACAAGAGTATAATTATATCCGTGGCTGGTGGGAAAACGTTGATGAATACAGATACCGAAAGATATTATATTGTTTTCACACAGAATACGTATTCTGTATTCTTATGATAATTAATGAGGCTTTATTCCTAAAATATTCTATATCGTTTATTAAATTTTATATGAGTAAAAAAAATGTTTTATGTGTAAAAATTTTGGTATGCACCGATGAATTAATTATCTCTATACTTTTTAATATGCACATTTTTCTAGTTAATTTTTAGATATGCATTAGAGCATTTATTATATGTATAAGCATCAATTATAGTATATATAGTTATATTTATTGCTTTGGTTTAGCTGTTTTTTTTATATCAAAGGAGGCAAACGATCTGGTGGGTCACGTGATGTTAAGTGATCACCACCGTCCATAGACACTAGCGACATCAGGGACGTCGCAAGTGCGTTGCCAGCCTGTATATGGGAGAAGGGGGAGGGGAAAGGAAAGGGAAAGAAGGAAAGAGGAAAGGACGTGGGCATCCGGCTCTCTCACTGACCGAACGAAACACAACAATGCAAGCACTGTTATTTCACGTCGGTTATCTGTGAGAGGGGTGGTACTAACCCGGAGGAGCCGACCCATTCATGCTGAAACTAATAATAGCTTCAGCGTGGCTCTACCACCTACAATATAAATAGTGATGGATTTTAAATGAATATGTGGTAACTAACTAACATAAAGTTTACCATATTTATCGAATGGCTACTACAGATTATACCCAATTACCAGATTCAAAGGACCCGTGGTAAGGCAGTCTTAATAGGTCGGTACTCTTGACAACTGAGTTGGAATATTTTGTGTCGTATTGCCAACCAACCTATTCATGTGTTCATTGTGATGGCTATACAGAAATACGTATGGCAACGGTGCCTTTGGATCGAATCTTGTACATACTTTAACCCTCTTTCTTTGATCACTATTTCACCTGATTTTAAGTACGGATGTGCAAAATAAGTTTTACTATATTATTCGCCAGTCTAATTGTTACCCGAAAATTGGAGATCTGTTCTCAAGCATCATATATGTCTCGCAGTTTTTTTTATAACATACGACGTATACGAACAGTTCGGTCACCTAATAAATGACCATCACTGTCCATAGCCACTTGCAGCACCAGAGGAGTCGCAAGTGCATGACCATCTGGTGTTGAAGGGGGGAGGAGGAAGGGAATAGGAGAGGGGGAAGGTGAGGAGAAGTGGACCTCCGGCGCTCTCACTGACCGATAAGAGAGCTTGAAAGCCAATTTAATTTAATAAAATCAAACGTTTTTTATCACATTGAGATTTGGTAGAGGCCAATCAATTGGGAAGTAACGTCTTTTAGAATATTTAATGATGGATTTCCATTAGGGCCTTCTTTAATCAAATAATTACATAAAAGCTTAAAGCCCTACCACCAAAGAAAACACATCAAAATGTCCATAATTCAGTCTATATTTGAATTACCTGGGCATTGTTCGGGAAGAATACATCTACCGTTGTTACCAGTAAGTAGATATCCAGGTTTACATTCACAACCAATAGGTTCGCATAGCTTAAAGCAATTAACTGCGTCAGGGGAATCACAAGTCGAGGGACAAGGTAGTGGGCATTCTTTTACCACAGCATTTGTATCTCCATTGCAGCTGTCTCCTGAATAATAAAAACCCATGATGAGAATTAAATTGAGAAGTTTTTCAGTGAAGATTTAGTACTGAAAATTAGAATTAAAGAAAATTAAGTAAACATTATTTATAATTACATATTTTTTTCAAATATAATTGTGAATAATATTTTTATAGTTGCGGTCAAATTTAAATTGCGGACGAATTAACTTATTTATTAATTACTTTAATTTTTATTATTTTTTTACAGTAAATAATTGTTTAGTTATTATATATGTTTATATTAATAATAAGTACCTGGACGACCGAACCTAGCTCGGTTCTTTAAAAACATTTTATAAATCAAAATAAACTGTTAGGTTTACCTCATAAAGTTAGCATTATTTATTTAAAGAAAATATTATAAAAAAAAAAATCTCTTTTGCTGTCACTTGGGTTCGAAATAGGGTTAGACGGATTTACGAAGCAGCCGATTTCTATCTGAGCTATTATTATTTTGACAGCGGCAGCAAAATTCACCTTTATATTCTAGCTATATTTTTTCAGTGCCCGAAAACTCAGATAATAAAAAGTTTTTTATGAATGAAATCTAGTTAGATCGATTTATCATCCCCGAAAACACCTACATACTAAGTTTCACGGAAATCGCTGACGACGTTTCCGAGATCCTGAATATATAACAATATAAAAATATACAAGAATTACTCGTTTAAAGGTATTAGATAGATATATATCTTAGACTATAACTCCAACAGCGTTGAATACATCGGCATGATTTCAGCACGTTTTTTGATGAACGAAACTTAGTACAAAGCGAATATTTGTGACAAAAACTAATAGTTACAACAAATAATAAAAAGTAAACCTGTTTTAAATATAATTATTTTATTAAGCTATTGCATAGCTTCTATCGCGGGCCTTAAGCGTGGAGACCGAATCCAAAAATTCCGTAACGAAAAAACCTAACACCTCCCACCCTGCCTACCATGTAGCTCGGCCGAGCGTTCGCTTAACGTATATATGGTACGACTGTACAAAGCTCACACGGATGGAGACTTTTTTTTTTTTTTTTTTCGAAATGACTACCCTATTGACCCAGCAAGGTCTTAACAGTACCAAGCATACACGCCTCAACAACTCCTCCATATATTTATTATCGGAAAATTTAGAGTTTTTCAGTTCGATAAGGGAAAAAGTAAACTCTTCCACTTTCATGTGTAAACGTGTAGGCGTGTACGTATGTGGGGATGATCGTGTAGGGTTGTAGCAGTGATGTATATTGTATGTCACCGTATCGCGCAAGCAACGCACTCAAGGGCTCCCTACCGAGGGATCGAACCTAGGATTGAGCCGCTGCCGTGGGAGGCCTAATCGGGTGCGGATCGAGACGAGCTGCTCCGAAATCGGACGAATACGTAATCAGCTGTTTGTGAGAAAGTATACTGGTGTATAGGTATTTATCATCCATGTACAACAGTCAATATCTGTACTCGTGTAATTTGTGTACAAAGTGTTTTCCTGAATAGCCTTCATGTATTGTAAGGTAATAAAAATATTTTGAACAATATTAATTTCTCATTTATTTAATAAAAAAAAAAAATTGTTTTCTTATCTTTCACCACGCTTAAAAAGTGTAACTTGAATTAATATCAAAGAAAAAAAAACAAAGGAAAAAAATACTGCATAAATAAAATAAATAAATAATTATAATTGCATAAGTTAATAAAAAATGCTATGCAATAGCTTTACCGCGGCAGTCCCCGAGTGCCACATAATATCTTATATTTACCTGGACAGTCCTCAATATTGATGCATTTGCCACCAAATTCGGAAAGGATTCGACCTTTACCGCACACATTGTAATCGACATACGGACAATCTCTTGGATTCGGTATGGCACAAGTCGGTAAACAGAAGTCTGGAGCTATTTAAAAAAATACATAAATTATTTAACATTTAAATACACCATTAATTTACAACTTAAAATAGAGTGCGTACATTAGTGTGTACACACAGAGAAAGTGAAACCTCTTTGGGCTTATATGTATTAAATTATATTTATATGACACTGCTCACCAAGACACGCGGCAGCGTGTCAAGCCAAGCTGTGATGAGTATTACACGACCGATTCGGATCCACTTTTCACCCCTTCATATCTCAAAAACTATTTCAAATAAACATGGTAAATTCGTCCTATCTATTGAGATTTTAAGCCTAAAGCTTAAATTAAGATAAGCTTTAGAACTTGCGACATAATTAAATATAATTCATATGTTCGAATTAGCCAAGTCAGGCCTTGGGCTTATAATATTATCCCAAGTCATAAGCTAAAATTATATTTTAAGTTATTATAACATATTTTATATTGTTATAAATACATTTCAGAACTGACTATTGAACTTGGCACCCATTTAGATCTCACTTCTTTTGTCGTTGAAGCAAGGCATATATAATAAGATTGAACTTAGCTCTCATTTCACATTTATGTTTTTGATGGGATAAACTATATACTATACAAAGACTTTAGTATAAATACTTAATTATACATTTACTTAGTTTGGTATATTACTAGGCCCATATAAAAATTTATACACAATTCCATAAACACATACGCACAAATAACTTATGTTTAACGTATTACCAATTGTATCGCCTGCAGTGCCATAGTAAGTCTCCCTTTAAAAAAAAAAAATTCGTTAGTTACTTACGGCATAATTCAGGTGTTATACAAGGACCACTAGCATCATTAAACAGCCTGACATAACCATCATTGCATACGCAACCAGTGTGTGCGTTGCAATGAGACCGCGGTGTAGTCACGTATCTGTTTGAACATGTTACCTGGCAGTCTGAACTATTAAAGACGAAATGTTCCTTTCTCGGGCAGCGGTGACCTAAAAATATATTATACAATGTAAAAAGGATCGAAGAATCTTAGTTATTTATATAAAAATGACTAATTTGTGTGATCGATTGTTCGTAGTATCTTGCAAAAGTTTTTATGCGTGTTGCTAAAATTCATTACTAGATGGCGCTCGCTTAAGTTTTATTGTTAATAAATTTTAGATTGTAATTTCACATAGATGAAATGGCGAACGATTGTTAGTATTTTAACGTTTTACTATGTTTGTAATACCTATTATTTTCCACTAAATTTACGTGCAATTTCTGAAATAACACTAGGTATGTATTTTTTTAATTGTATTTTTTTTATTTAGTCGTGTGTTTTTTAGTATTATCTACTAGTATTTATTAGTATGTACGATATACTTTTCCTTCAGCTTGATACCATAGTTACCACAAAACCACTTTAAAAAAAGTAAAAATAAACTCTTATTTTCTTTTCTAAAAATGACAAGCGCGCCATCTATTGTAAATGATTACCAGCAGAGAAACTTTCACGCAATTTCCAACGACTTTACACCATATATTTTTATTCGTATTTAGATAGTAATTTTTGTCTCAATTTATTTTATAATTGATACATAATAAAAAAGGAGACCTCAATTATGCCAGAAGTCATCAAATTAGCAATAGAGATTATTTTAAATTTACAATGTAATAAATACAATTTTGGGACGTAACATACACAAAGTTATATCTACAACTGGTTACTGAATTTTTAATTCATTCTGATATAATATACCCTATTTCATAACGTCATTCATTTATAAGGTTATATCCTATGAATTACCTTAATGTATTTTCGATTAATATTCAAAACTTACTTGATGTAAACGGGACTAGATTCCCGGCACAAGCCGTTAACAACACCATAAAATAAATTATCATCATACCTCTCTCACAGTGACTGTGTCCTTTTAATATTAAATGTGACTTTTTATAACATTTACAATAAAAACAAACAGTTGTTAATAAATGCAATTGTACTAACAACATCAATAATATCACGGGTTCGAATTGTTTTATTGTTTGTTAGAATGTCGACGGCTGTTTACCAGAATTGTAAGTAAATATTAGTTATGTGAACATATGTTCGTACGTTAATCAAACGTCACGTTAACATACGAAATATATTGTTTAACAAAAATAGAATCTTCTAGAACAACGGTATTTTGCGTCACATAGTAATGACAGAAACATACATTTTTATCAAATAAGTCTATTGTCGTTCCATAAAGAATACTCTTTAATTAACGTTATCAAGATCGACAATGAACTATAAAAAGATCGCGAACATTTTATAAAGTTCTTGCGAGAACCTTCGATTGTGTTGGATGGGGTGCGTTTTGAAGGTTACGTATTTAATAATGTTAACATTTTAGTTCAAGCCGAGCATGTAATTTTGAAGATAAGCTCGATTAACTACGAAGTATGAATCACCTAGGGAAATTATAAAGCTTATATTAAATTAATTAATCCAATTGAATAATATTATACGGTGTATCAGATAAAGATATCAGGAATTCTACTAATGAGGTTTACGTTGTTATGAATTATTTAAAAAGTTATTAAAGCTTCCAAGTCTCCTATTTTTTTAATCAATTTGCACATTTAACTTTAAACTTTTCATGAAGTGCTAACTTTCTGCAACTTAGATTACGGACTAAGCTAGTTATCTCGAGTCTTTTAAATTCTGTGCCGCAGTTACAAAATTGCATAGCCCAATGTAATTAAAGATGGCCTGTGTGGACTCTATATAAAACTATTCTTTCCTCTTAAATTGATTTAGTTCAAGTAAGTATTTTACAGTTTTAATGTGCGTGTTGACTTTATTGGAGCAATGCAACTGATGTCAAGTAGATATTACATTATATGGCTATGTCCGACAGGCCTGAGAAGAGTTGTAATCTTGAGTCAAATAAAAGTAAGCTGTTAAATCTTAAGGCTGGGTTAAGGCCTCATATGCAAGCCTTTGTTGCCAAGCACACCCGTCGATTCAAAACACAGAAATAGGTAGGTGACAGTTAAACGTTTTTTTTTAAATGACTACGCTCTTGGACTGGCAAGGCCTTAACAGCTTCACCAGACTATGAACAGTGACGCTACTGGGGCTTAAAAATAATTATTTCATAGGTTCCAAAACCCTTTAAAATCTTAACTAATAATACAAATAGGAATGTGATTTTTTTTCCTTACGCTTCACGTGTTAACTGCTCGACCGACCTTAGGAAATTTTACATAAAAGTTGTCAGAGGTACAGAAAGGACTTATGGTATTTTTATTTAAGAAAAAGTACTATAACTTAGGAATAAGCCAAAGCTAATGTAGGTTGTAGTAATTAGCGAAGCCGGAGGTGAAAAATATCTACGCTTATTAATTTTGTAAGGAGAATGTAATTATATATTTCTTTGGTTTCAGCGCCAAAGTTGTACGAATATTGAGATTTAATTGTTATAAATTACTTAGTTAGACGTAGATATCTACCATGTAGGTTTTTTTTTATTTATTGAAGCACGACAAAGTGACTGCACTATGCCTGATGTTAAGCATAGTACAATCCAAAAACATCGGCAACCACCGATAGACAAATTATCTATCGCCGGTCGCCGCTGTCATGCCGGCCATAATGACGAAAGTCACCCAGTTCTGGATATGCACAGACTGATCCCGAAACGCGACACGCAGAAGCGAGTCACTATAATGGGCTTTTTCGCCATATACATGGTGGTTCCGACCCTGTCGGGCTGTAAAACCCTACCACCCCGCTATCGCCATTGCCTCATTCGTTGATCAGCAGGGTGCAAAACGTGCAGGTGAGGTTGGCTTGGGTGTCTCAAGTCTTAAGATGTTACTCGACACCTCTTACACCCCAAAACTTGATAATAACTAAAACTTAGGTGTACTAAAACTTCATAATAACGCGTAAATATATATAAATTTAAAAACAAGTCAGTATTTTTTTTGCAGCAGTGTTTCTTTTTTAATTCTACATTTTTATTGTGAACTAGCTGACCCGTGCACCTTCGTCTGCACCAAATTGCTTATCACTGGTTTCAATTGTATTTTTAAACGTGAAAAAATTGAATAAAACTAATACCCGATTGCAGCCACAACTACCGTTTCTAATTGTGAATCCAAACTATCCACGGATTAACTGAAACATTACCAGATTACATGTGATTTTTTTTTAAATAAGCCTAGTACCCGTTCGTAGCATCATCTACCACTCCGTTGTTTGTAGTCCAGTGAAGCTGTTAAGACCTTGCTCGGTCAATAGCGTAGTCATTTCGAGAAAAAAAAATCATCTACCAGGATCAATTAAGATAAAAAGTAACCTACATAAAACTAAATAAACATCTCTACCACTTACTTTATCATAACTATCTTCAACTTGTATTAAAACCTTTTTATACTCCAATGTATTAAAGAAAAATATATGAAGACCGTATGGAAGCGTCAAACATCGCGCCGAAACGCAACTGTCACTTGCTTGAAACTATTGTCTAAGAGTTATAAACTGTTTCGAAAACGTATTTTAAATATATTTATAAAATATTTTTATAAATAATCTTTGTACCACTCACAACATAGTAGTGCCTTTTAGTAATTTATCCATGTTGACATGTTTCTATTGTAGATTATTCTAGGTTGTTACACTAAATATTTGGCATTAAATTTGTAACGTGTATTTGTAACACTTGATATTGGCGAAATTACCTACATAGGCAGAGGCCATACCGAAAAGAATCAATCAAGCCAGTTTTATATATTATATTCATCCGAACAACGGGTAGGCTGCCGGTAAGAGTTTCGTTTATTTGTTCATACCGTACCTTTACAGACAAAAATATTGATTTTTAAATAATTTTAGGATGTTTTTTTCACTAACTTTGAAACGTTATTAAAATGGAATTATTATTGAAAGACATTTTTGGTATTGACAATAATGTGGTTGATGCTATTTTTTGGAAATAAAATAACAGTAAACTTAACCCATGTTAGAATAGTAGTAATTTTATCATTACTATATTTAGATATAAATAAGTACAAATTTCATCTTTCACACTAATTCAGTTATTAACTCAATATTTAGATCGATTTATTGCTATAAAAATTATATGTGTATAGAATATAGCTATAGTTTAGTTAGTTAGCTATAGGTATAGTTTAGTGCAGCACTGGCTGCACGATAAAGATAGCGATAATTGTGGCGGCGTATGCTATCGACGCATTTTTTTCTCGAAATGTATATGTTGTTGACCTGGAAAGGCTTTTACAGCTTCACCGAACTATTGAGGCGAGCGCTGAAGGCACTCAACCGACTTGGGATGTTTGGGCGACCAATTCAAGGGTACACGGCACACCTTGGCTTGGGCTGTCGCCTGTTTTGTGCGCGATCTATCTAAGCTAAGCTAAGCTATCTAGATATACGTATATAAGTTATTGAAACATGCATGTGTACCAAGCATGCCTGTCTCAACAACTCCTATATGTATTTTGTGTCGGAAAAAATTCTCTAAACTATATAGGATAGGGAAAAATAAGGGTAGAACTCTTTGTCGTTTATTTCTCTGCAAATGAAAAACAGCGTGTAAGCGTGTAGGCGTGCACGTGTGTATAGGTGATATGTGTGATGTAGCAGTGATGTAAAGTTTTGTGTCACTGTATTGCGTGAGCAGCGTACTCAAGGGCTTCCCGCCGAGGGTACGGACCTAGGCTTGAGCCGTTGCCGAGCGGAGCCTAATCTGGTGTGCGGGAGTGACCCCCACACCACGGCGGCGTGATCTGTGGTTTTGCGGTCGTGGGCGTGAACACGCTCTGTTTGAAGAGACAGACTGGTACTAATCTTTCGCTGACGTGATTGAATCAGGAGGGAAGGTAAAAATGTGTCGCGGTCGTCCTCTATACGGCGCAGCGTTGGGTACTGGTTCATAGTTTGCGGCGGATACCACTAAAGGGCTGGGTTGATTCGCGGCTTTTTCGAAATAACTACGTGTGAGTGATTTTATGTATGCCCAGAGAGAAAGCATCTCCAGCTCACTGTGGAGATCCTTTTTCCGGACGTACCATGGGGCATCGATGATTTTATGTAGGGCTCGGTTCTGGGGAACCTGCAACTTTTGAATACGATTTTGCGCATGTGCAAAGACCGAACAACTATACGTCATAATGGGACGGATGCAAGTTTTATATAAAGTGAGGTTATGTCTGGGGGACATTGTACTCTTATGACAAAGCAAATGATAGCGAGACAACCCAAGACCATAGCGGCTTTGTTTCGCACTCTATCTGTGTGTGAATCGAATTAAGTGTTTATCTAAAGTGACGCCGAGATATTTCACCTCACCGGCCCAAGGTATTTCGGTTTCGTATAGCCTGATGGTCGACGATGCATATATTTAAGATGTCGTCAATCCCAAGTCATACGTTTACGTTTATCGTTGTTATTGTATATAATGAAATCTTAATATCAATAATGTTTAATAATAAATAATAATAAAATGTATTGTATAATAAATAATAATAAAATGTATTGTATAATAAATAATAATAAAATGTTTAATAATAATAAAATGAAATTTGTTCTTTGCTATGGAAAAAAATAATTGGTTTGAAATTTATTATTTTTATTTATAAAATATATTAGCGGGTATATATATATGATTATTTATAAAAAAAATGTGTCTGGCTATAATAAATTCATGCTTTTAATTACGTTTAAAAATTACTGAAAAAAAATGTTCCTAAAACTATTCATAAATCAAAATGCGCATTGAAAATACAACGTTAACCGGCTACCAAGTATCCTTTCGGGCTAATACCAACCTCTCACAGAAAACCGACGTGAAATAACAGTGTTTGCACTGTAGTGTTTCGTTTGGTCAGTGAGAGCGCCGGAGGCCCACCTCTATTCTCGTTTCCTCCTTTGCCTTCCCTTACCCTCCCCCATATACAGGTTGGCAACGTACTTTCGACACCCCTGGTGTTGCTAGAGTCTATCCCCTTCTGGTGATGGTCACTTAACATCACGTGATCCACCTGTTTGTTTACCTCCTATGATACAAAGTAATATATATTGATATATTAAAGAACCAGGTATTCTAAAATTTTTGTTCTTTTAACGTTGCCGGCTCTTGTACTAAGGTGTCGCAAAAAAGTCTAGTTACGTTAACTAAAAATTTTTGTTTTTCGTTATCCTGGAGAATCCCTTGCGCTTTATGGGACAAAGAGTATCCTGGATGTAGCTTTGTAATATCAGTTATCACTGTGTTAAATTTCGTTAAAAATGGCTCAGTACTTTCAGAGTAATACGGGCTTAGATTCTAGACTTTAATCCTAAATCCTGGATAACTCTTTGCGTTTTATGGGATAAAAAGTACACTTGAAGTAATCTCGTATTATTAGGTATCACTATGTCAAGTTTCGTCAAGATTGGTTCAGTACTTTCAGAGTGATGCGTGTGCATAGGGACAGACAGACAGAAAGACAGACAGACAGACAGACAAAAATTGTAAAAAGATTATTTTTGGCTTCTATATCGATAACATAGTCTACCCTGATTAACATTTTCAAAAAATATTTAATGTACAGATTTCGACTTGTTACAGTTTTATTATAGTATAGATAACTTTTTTACGTTATACTATTTTATTGCTTTACAAACGTTCTTTCTACTTTAAAAAATGCTAACCCCCGACACATCGTGTTTGTAAAATTGGATTGCACAATGAATTTAATGGGTGAGCCATCAATAAAATCCGTTCTTATGCTTGCAAAAAGTTACAGATAAATATAACCAAGTTTTCAATAACAAAAACAACTTTACATATATGCCAACATATTTCAATTCAAACTATTGTAAAAAAATCCTTGGAAAATATATTTGCCTCATTTCCTTCACGTCTTACAAACTTTTATTTTGCTTAACAATACTGTGTCAGCTTTTCAGATACAGCAATGAAGTATAAATTAAATTGACTATTCTATCATTTTTGAGCATTCAGATAAATATAACTTAATATAAACATCCTACTCAGAAAATATACTAGAATCAGATAACAACGATACTTTAGGGTAAAATTATGCTTTTAAACTATTCAGACACTCAAACCTAAAGATTTTAATGGTATTTTTGTGTGGTGATTAATCGATTTTCTATGTAATATTGTTAGTTGGAACTGGAAGAAAATGTATTGTGGTATAAGCTCGCCAGTGTACAAAATAAAAAGAGCAATAAAATATCCATTCAATGATCTAAAGAACAATAAAGTGTGTTCGATAAAATCTGAGTAGCAAACTAATATGACGGTAGTACCTTTACAATTCATCGGTAAACAATGCACTTCACGCCGGATTACAAACCTTTGTAGTTCTGGATATATAATAACCTATGGCCCGTCCCGACTTCACCTGGGGACAGTAGGGAAGTCTGGTTCCAATTTTAGTAGACGTAATTTAAACTTATCTTTACTTATCTATGTTTTGTATCTTCTCTACTTTTGCGCGATATTCGGTATGTATTTTCAGGCTTTTGGTGGTCAAGGTGCAGTCGAGATAATAATTGGGCTTTTTCCTACAGGCACATTTTTATAATAATTTGGAACATTTGTGATCTCTCAATATGTATATTTTGCTATTATTATTATTTGTGTAGATTTTATAAGTACCGTATGGGTGTAATATTTTTGTCAAAAAACCACTACACCTCCGTACATTATTTTGGCCCCTCATTGAAAATCAGCGCTGCAGTACCACCCAGTTGTACTGCAGCATGTAACTAAATGGGGTGGGGTATCATTGTTGGATTTTAATAAGCAATGTATATGTTAACTTTATCTAACTTGTTGTATGCGATGTTTCCAACAATAAAGAATTTTTCTTTCTTTCTTCTTTATTCTTCTTTAATAACTCTGTATAAAATGGAAGTATCGTCATATTACTTATTTAGACGAAATTAAAATTAGATGCTTCATATTGCTACAATGTTGCCAGCGTCGTGAAGTTTAGTTACACAAAACTTTTAATAACTAAGATATAGTGTCAGGCAACGTAAGAATTACAAACTTTTTAATTTAATTAAATTTCAAGACTAAGCTTTAATACGGGTAAACTCTTCCCAGAAACAATACATGTTAATATAGCACTCGTAATTCAATCTTCTGAGTTAGGTACTTCATTGGATTTGGAACTTTTCGTTTATATATATTAAATGGTAGAAAACTATTAATTCTAGGCACGACCCTTGTATAAAATATCAGGTACTTGGTTGCTAATGTTTAGAAAAACAAAAATGGTAGTGACTTTTAATAGTAAGAATTTATAAATATTAATGCTGAATATTAATTCCCTCCCACATACACTAGTGAGTGTATGTAATACCGCAGAAACTTTGAAGAGCTGGCTTTCATCAAAGACCAGCATAATTGAAATACTAGAAACCGTGGCAATGTTGTCATCCCATGGTTCAGAGCAAGATCAGAAACAGTTTTATAATTAGTAGTCTTAGGTTTTACAACAAAGTCTCAAAGCAAATTAAGTTTAAGCGCCATGTCAAACGAGTCTTGGTTTTAAAAGGGTCTTATAGGATAGGATGGGTGGAATTGACACCTCTCCGTGCATTCACTAAAAACGTTTTTTTTTATTGACGCGGGAAAATTCATTATAGATACGCCACCCTTCCGGGGGAGAGCGTGGGTAATGTCCGACTCCCACGGACTAAAACCCCACGGTGTACTGACAGACCGTATTTTGGAGTGGCAAGGGATCGTACTACTCTAATCACCTTCTTTTTCTTTTTTTTTTACATGGGGAAATCTCTATGAATACCCACTCCAGCCGGGCTGCTGAGGGTGGGTTATGTCCGACTTGTACGGAATAAATCCCCACGGGGCCTTCACTCACCTATAGGCCGGGGAGCAGGAGCTGCCACTGGCAATGCGTCTACTCTCCGGCAGGTGAAAGCCCTTCTTCAAGGACTTCTTCGCAGTCGAGGGGTCAGAATGGTAGACTCGTCAGGGGAGGGCGAGAGTTGCCCTCCTCAACGATCATGGGAGGCGCATCGGCATTATGCGTCTCAACCACACCGGGACTGGGACATCCGTCCCAACGAAAGGTGGCCACCGGGTTCCTACCTAATAGATACACACCAGCTGCCTCCCTCGTCAGCTGGACCTGTGCAAAACAGCTTCACCGGACTAAAACTAAAAACGATTGTAACGTTATTGTATTTTAATGTTTTATTTTAATATAACTTAAAAATTAATCCGATCGAGTTTTTTAATGAAGAAGCTTCTCAATGAGTTCATTTGCGAACCGGTGGTAGTTTTGACGTCTATAAGCTTAGGACCTAATTTGTATAAAGTATTTTTGATTTGGGTATAAGAAAATATGCTTTTTAATTATTTCTTAATTGTATTTTGATTTAAAAAAAGGAAATTAAAAATAATCTTAATAGGCTATTTTATATAGCGTATTATTATACTTTTCAAGCATTTAATATTATAACATTTTACGATGAACTTGTCTTCAAAATTCGTGATTTAACGTTTTAAGTTATCCACGATTATTCTGCTATGAGAGGCCGGAAATTAAGCTCAGCCCGTGAGTAAGGTCTTCAGTTTCATAGTCATGTAGAACAAATGGGTTTAATTCAGAATCATATCTATTTGAAGGACATAATTCATATCACTTTTAATATGAAATTACATGAACATTACTAGCTGATAGCCACAGTTTTGCTTACATCGTTTATTGTTTTATCAATGTGCTTTAAATACAGGAGAGAAAATATAAGCTCTACACCGCTTGCTCCAGTTTTCCATGGCAAGAAAAGAGACATCGTTGAAGCCTAGTTCTTATATAAAGCGAATTTTCTTTAAATTTAAATATCTTTGTCTATACTAATAAAATAAAAAGAGATAAATTTTGTGAGTTTGTGACGTTGCTTACAACTTAGGGTAATCTCAAGAGCTACTGATCCGATCTGAAACATTCTTTCAATGTTAGATAGCTCATTTATCGAGAATGGTTATAGGTTATACGCTAAAATCAATAGGAGCGGAGCACCAATGAAAAATGTTTAAAAAACAGGGGATTTTTTCCTCTTGAGAGCCTTCGCTGCGTGTTAGAAATAAAGAATATCTTTATTCCATGTGAACGAAGTCGCGGGCAGAGGCTAGAATTAGATAAAGCTATCGTGATAATTCTTTTTTAGATAAGAGTCGTGTCTTAGAAGTAAGATTAATAAATTTGCTCGAACTAATTCGTATCACAGAAACCATAGCAGGTTGGTAGAGGTTTTTCTAAGCCTGCCTGACTCACTATACCATCATAAACCACCCATATAGACTTTTAACATGACATGAGATTGTGGTAAATTAGTAGGTGGTAAAGCCACGTTGAAGCAACGATTGATTGTCACACACACTCTGTCACAGAAATACTGACGTAAAGTAACAGTGTTTGCATTGTTGCGTTTCATTTAGTCAATGAGAGGTCCGGAGGACCACCTCCCCTGTCCTCTCCTCCAATCCCCTTTTCCTCCATTACCCCTAAACACAAGCCGACAACGCTCTTGTGTTGTTAGTGTCTATAGATGGCGGTGATTACTTAAAATCAGGTGACCCGCCTTTTTCGAACTGTTTGCGCTATTAACCAAGCAAGGTCTTAACAGCTTCACTGGACTACTTGTGACCTGCCTTGTTTGTTTTCTTCCTATAATATATAAAAAAGACGCTTAAACCCATAAAATAAAAAAAAAACAGTCGTTTGATATTTTTTTTCAGAAAACACTTTAAAATAACAAAATACAATGTGTATGTATAAAGTATTCTCACTAACATGGCTTGCATTTAAATCAGACATCAAATTTTGTTATAACCCACCGAAACGTGTAGTTCGCAATGATCCACTGCACACGTTGTAGTCTCGAGCCAACCACTATCATCCGGATAATTACTTCATTAAAATAAATTGAGCTCGTTCGCTACCTCTCTTAATTAAATGATATGAATTCATACAATTATTTTGGGATGCGTCTCATACGAATTTAGTTGGAAAGATAACTTTTTGAGTTACGTATAAAACGTGTTTGTTTTTGAAGTGACAACTCTGTAACCGCGGTGAGTGATTTTTGGTAGGAGAAAATCTTATGGGTTCGTGTCACTGATGATCTCGACACGCTGGAAAGGCATCACTGACATGCTCGTGAAGTATTGCGCTTGCGTCACATTAGCGATGCGTAGTACAACAGCCTTTGTATATGTTTTATATTGACATTATGTATTCAGATTGTCTAACCCTTCATATGTAGGAGTATGTTTAATTAATAAACTTTGTAAAAATGTACCTATATAATTATTGCTCGAAGTGCCAATTTTGTGAAAATTAATGGAATAATTAAGTCTATAATAGATTTCAAAATTAAGTAAAAGAACAAATTTTTCTATGTTTGGAATTTTCACTGGGGCTGTCAGTAGTCGTGCTGATCTTTTTCGTATTAAAGTAATAACTATATTTTATAAGGTGATAATATCATTGTGGTTGTGTGGTCAGACATAACGTCGATTAATACAATTTCAAATCCTACATTGTCCCGGAGCTTTTGAAGGAAAACATGGTGTTAGGATTTTTTGTAACACCTATCTGGCTAGCTGCTTTCTGCTTTTAAGTTAAAACTTTATTATGAAACAACCAACAGTGTATCCCGCCAGCTACATTCGAAAGCCAGTCTCTTATAGGTTTATTACGTTAATATCCTATACCATATCGTGATCTAGCTTCAAGAGAGATTGTGGTCAAACCAACGCTAAGAAACTTCTTTTTTAACTTGGAGAAAAATCCATCTTGGACTGCCAGGCTCCCGGGGCAGAGCTTGCGCTTCCGCCGACTCACCATCTACGTGCTACGCATGCAGGTTGTGGCACCTTTCGGCGATTCTAACCGGCTAAAACTCCACGATAACCTACGCCTCACTATAGGGGTGTCGGGATTGCGTGAAGCCCCGCGACACCCCCAGTAACAGGCGTTCTCCACGCCGTGCCCGGCTGAGGCAGCCCGGCTGCAACACTGCCTCCCAGCCCACCGAACCAGTGCAATGGGAGTTCAGGCCCCCAGCCACTTTCCCCCTGGGTTCGGCCGGTAGTGGAAACGCTAAGCCACTCCGCCGCCGCCAGCGGTTGTTTTTTTATCGAGGTTTATTCTTCTTCCGCATGAGCCATTCTGACGTCGCCTCCGGTCTACGCCAACCTAAACCTAAACGCAAAGAAACCTAAAAAGTATAATAAATATTAGGTATGGGTGAAGGCACTGACAGGCTAGTAATAATAAATATTACAAAGGCCTTTGTTACCGCACACAAATTTATCATGTTTTCAGACTATTGTATTTAAAACACTTGCTTAAACGTTATTAAATCAACTTACTGAATATTTGTGTTTAAACAAAGAATAAACGTTATACGTTTATTACGTATACTGGTAACAAAAATATGATTTTGAGTTATTAGTATTATTTTAGTTGTGGAAAATAAAATAATTGGTATATTACATTTTTAATACTAATAACAATAATTATTAATAATAGCAAGTCAATCGATGCTATTATGAAAACGTAACTTCTAATGTTTGTCATAAAAATATGTCGTTTTTGCCTATATTTTTGGTCATTCTAAATATAGGCTAGAGTTCGAGTTTGCATAAAGTTAAAACAGGAATCTAAAATTGGTATTTATTTATCCTATAGTTGTCTGGATGTTCTACATATAATATAATACGTATTTGTACCTAAAATTGTATTCTGCGCAGCTATATTCACAGCGGTCAAAAAGCTATCGTAAAAGGGCTGCACTGTACTTAATACTAAATATAAACAAATAATATGCGTTAGATAATCATAATAAAGAGCAGAGACAAAAGTATGTTTCGAAAAAAAAAATCAGTCTTTACACCATGGGTTCATTTTTTTGGGCTTGTTCATGGGTTTTTTCTGCGGGCCCATTCATGCTGAGATCAGTTATAACTTCACCGTGGCTCTACCACCTACCTACAACGGTACACTACAACAAAGTTAGCGTTAGCCTGACGAATTCGCACACAGAATCTAGTAAAATGATATATCATATCACCAAAAGATCGTGGCATACAGTGTGGATTAAAACCTTCAGTCTTTTCAGAGTAAGTATCCGACTTATCTTTCTTATTGTGTTACAAACAATTGAGACAAAAAATAATATTATTTACTACTTCATTGTCCTGACTCGCACAAAACAATGAATAAAAACCATTTATACCGATAAACATATACAAAGAGTAATGTTAATATTTCACACGTCAACACCCCTTGAGAACGACAAAAGGGGACCTTAAGGGCATTATTTTTTCATTTTTTTCGCGAACACACATATAAACAAGGGTCCATTAGTGAAATGATATTCTTCTTAATGTGTCCATGGGGTGAAAAAATATAGCATATGGAACGTAGATACATTCAGATTGACTGGAAGAGTTAAAAAAATGAGTACGTACAACCGTCACTTGCGGTTGAATAAAACTATAGAATTATCTGATAAATGACGCTACAAATAATGAATATTTGTTTTAATTTGCTACATACTTACAATGAAACCAGACGGCAGCACGGTCGCGTGCCCCTGTATACATAATTAATTCTATTCTATGATTTTTAACATTATTCAATTTAATATTCTTAATTTTCTTGTCAAATTTTTTTCGTCTACTTTTTTTGTAACGATTTATTGAGGAAATCAAAAATATTTAAAAACTGGATGGGAGAGTAACGTGACGCCATATTAACGTAATGGCTAATTACGTAATAACTTAAGACAGAAGGTCCCTAATGTAGAGTAACCGACTTGGATATCAAACCACTTTTACGGTAGAAAAACTGAGACGGCTTTTATACAAGTTTTGTTTTTGATGACATCACACTTCTTTTTGTAGATAGTCTTACTTCTTTCCTTTCGCGTTACCTTTTACTTCTTGTTAATCCATTGTATTATACATACATACAGGTCCACTGATTCATAAACTGCAAAAGTAATTTTGTAATTTTAAACAATTATATGGGCTTCCAAAGTTATTTATGCAGTTGATGTATCTAGATAACTTAACCGAAATTACAAAATATTTTACTTATATATTATAAGCTTTTCCTTTACTTATACACTAAATACTAATTGTATTCTAAATTTGAAGCTTCTATGGCTGCTAGAAGTGCCTTAGAGTTTTTATGATCGGTCAATCAGTGAGTGACAAAATTTAGAGATTTGACTAGTTATAATTCTTAAACTACCTGATTAAATTGAACGAAATTTGAAATATATAGGGTTTATACAATGCCCGTTTGGTTACTCAAGTTAAAATTCAGGCTTCTAGTTTTATCCATAGCGGAGTTATAGGGGGTCGAAAAACGTCTGAATTGTTTCGTGAAATGTGAATTTAGTACTTTTGAAGTGATGCGTGTTCATACAGACAGACGGACGTTTATTTAAATGATTGAAATGTATTCTATTATTTGTTCCTAGTTTACACCTGTAATATTTTTTGCACGAAAATCGAAAAACTACGGACATATTACATTGACATTCTTATTATATGTATAGAGAGTTAAACAATAACTATAAATCAAATAAGTAAATAGATAAAACTAGCAGTCCGTCTCGGCTTTTCATGGCTGTCCTAATAAAAAAATGAAACCAAGATATATAATGTCTTTAACGTTTGTTTAACGGTATACCGTTAAACGAGCAATTCTTGTATATTTGTATATATTCAGGATCTCGGAAACGGCGTCATCTATTTCCGTGAAACTTATTATGTAGGTTGTTTTGGGGACGATAAAACGATCTAGCTAGATTTTATTCATAGAAAACTTTTTTTAATTGATTTTTCAGGCGATGAAAAAAATATAACTAGAATATAAAGGTAAATTTCGCCGGCGCTGTCAAAACATAAATAGCTCAGATGGAAATCGGCTGCTACGTAAATCTGTGTAACCCCAGTTCGAATCCGAGTGACAGTAAAAGGTATATTGTCTCTTTTTATTGTTTTTGTAAAATAAATGATAATTTTGTGAGGCAAACCGTACAGTGAAACAATAATGATAATCAGTTTAACATTTCTAGTCGATATGTTTCCGTGTATGTCATAACACTAATGGATTTTACTAAAGAAATCTCCGAGAGATACCTAAGATTTTGACTTTACTATGTCATCTTTCTTCGAGATTGCAACTTTTTCATTCTATACAGCCGTTATTTTATTACTGTCGCATAAAGTAAAGATATAAAACTGCAATCAAAACATCGTAATCCTGCATCGTTTATGGCTGGCGTACATCTGTCTACGTTTATTGACTCGACCGTTTCAACTGTGTTGAATATTTTACATTTATTTTTTTTACATCCCGAGATTCGATTAAGAAGTTATTCATTTTTCATTTTTTCATTGTGCATTCAAGTAACAATTTTAGTTTTTTATTCATTGTTGTATACATATTCGTTCTTATTATTAGCATTTTATATATCTTGTTTATAGTGTTAAGCAGTTGGCAATACTATTCGTATGTTTTTATGAAAAATTAATTTGATTTAACTATGTTATTGAAAAATTCTATAAACGTGATGAATAGTATTTTTGACCGAATACAAATTTACAATTTCGCGTCATGACATGCTAGTAAGCATGATCGGGTGTTTTACGCTTGCGCGCTTTGTGTCAAACTAGCGACTCATAGTATATGTACCTGTGTACATCTAATATTGATATTTTGTATTGAGCATGTGGAGCCTATTATACATTTGATTGATTAATGAACTGTATAAAAATGTATATGGTTTTTGTTCGGAGTGCCAATAAATCTGAGAACCAGAATAATGATAGTAATTTCAAATAACAAATTATGAAATTTAATTAATTTACACTATAATTCATTTAAAAGTTCAAAATAGAATACAATTATTTTATTAAACAAAATTAAAAATTCTTTATTCAGTTTAGGCCCTAATAAGGCGCTTATGAACGTCAAAAACTACCACCGGTTCGGAAAACAACCCAGCCATCGAGAAGAACCGGCAAGAAACAGAATCGGGTACATTTTTTTTACATATATTTCCAATACATCATACAATAGCTTATAGTAGATGCGCAGAGAGGAGTCAATTCCAGACATTACTATCGTTCATATTCATCACTATTTTCATCACATCATATCATCACTATTGTATTGAGTTTTCACTTAGTTCATAAAGACATGAACGAAAGAGAATCATCACGCTCGGGTCGGTGACGCTGAATCGGGCTTGCTCTGATCCAGTCGTCCATTATTATTAAAAATGCCTTGTTAAAAATCGTTTAAACTATGAGCACCTTTTTTTCGAACTGACTACGCTATTGGCCTAGCAAGGCCTTAACAGCTTCACCGTGTTAGGTCCGTTACCTCGGCGTGGAGCCCTTGAGTGCGCTACTCGCGCGATACAGAGACACAAAATCTTACAACACTGTAACAACATTACACATATTACCTCCACACACGTGCACGTATACACGCTTACACATGAAAGTAGAAGGGTTTTATTTTTTTCTTTATCGAACTGAAATAGTTTAGAAAAATTATTCGACCCAAAATAAATATAAGAGATGTCGAGGTATGTATCCTTGGTACACATATATGTTTCAATAACTCATATAAGTATGAATATGTAGCTTAGCTTAGGTTAGCTCAGTTATGTCGCAAATTGCATGTATCAGGCAACAGCCCAAGCCGAATTGTGCCGTGCACCTTTGTACTGGTTGCCCAAATAAAATCGGCTGAGTGCATTAAGCGTTCGCCATAGTATTCCGGTAAAGCTGTTAAGACCTTGCTAGGTCAATAGCGTAGTCAGATCGAGAAAAAACTGCTTCACCGGACTACTCAAACTGAGAGCACCTATTGCTATTATTATACTTAACTATTAAATATTATACGTTCTCTATGTTACGTTACTTCACAGTAATTATATATTTTTCATTGGCATTATACTTTACTATGGCTTCATTCTTATTTTTTATAGCCGTTTTTTAAGTGTTAACAACGTGGCGTATAGTGTTAGCTTTCAAGGTGGACACAACAATCGCTTATCATCACTAGGCATTACCTTTTTTTTTTTTAAGTTATACTTCTTTTGGCGCGTTAGGGTATAATGATGAGAGTAATTTTTCACGACGCACGCGCACACCGTCACGAAAAACCGACACTCTGAAATTAGCTATAGTCAACATTTTGTTTCTTTGTATTTGTTTGTATTAACACTTTCAATGTATTAAATACATTTTTTCTATTGTTGGTGTCGTTTTTCTACAAACGTATAGAAAGGTAAAATACAAAAGATTTTTATCTTGTTACGTCAAAGAAATATAACTTCTAACATGTGTATACAAGTACATACATACTTTTCTTTGTAACATGATTAAATCTGAAATAGCCCATATAGCAACGCCGAGAGACAAGATATATTATATTTATAGATAATTTGTTTACCAAACATGCCACTTTTACCTATCCAGAGTCGTCTAGACAAACTGATTGGTCGTAAACAACAATAATTTGAAGCTGTTTTCGTTCCATTTTAGTATATACTAAAATGTCTACTGTGATAATTATATTAAATATGAATGCACGTCTATTGTCTTATTTAAATCATCTTAATTATAAAAATGTATTGTTCATTTATATCCAGTTGCTTAAAAATTCGCCGACTACTCTGGAATGTTCCAGAATGTTCCAATGTTTTCTATAAATGTCGAAATCCTTGTAAAAGTTCCTGATCCTCGAAATAGAATTTTGTAAAATACTTTACAAACGGAATCGTTGATTCTACAATAAGTACATTCCAGAAATTTCAATCATTAAAAAAAAATATTGATATGGTCAATTTGCAATCAGCTAGACCACTATTCATTTGTTTATTAATAACCGAGCAATGATATTAAATACTAGCTGTACGCACTCTTTTTTAAATTGTATTAAAGAATTATAAACTTGTGAGACTATGTACAATTATAAAAATGCTCTTTAAAAACAATTCTAAGTACGACACGCACGCCGCTTACAGTAACATGTAATATATACAATAGATATATAAATACTAACAATGTACCAGTGAGGTTTAACGTCAGCAATATATTTGGGATTTTAACCCACTATAAACTATCTAGTTTTCAGTGTATAAGGAACTTATAAAACAATAACTTAAAATATTATCATAAAGATTTACATTACTTTGTCATTATAATTACGATTTTGTGCCTATACAAAAAATAAACGCTTGTCGGTTCAGCAAGAAATTGTATTATGGACCTTTTTACTTAATACCTCTACGGTTGAAAATCTTATTAGGAAGACTTCTCCTATCTTCAAAGTTACTAATAATTATAATGACGACTTGTAATCAATAAGTTGATAATTATGTCTCTATTTAAATATAAAGAATGAGTTGAAATCTTTCTAAATTTCATACAGACAAAGTCGCGGGTAACAGCTAATCTAAAATAGAATAACCTCCATTACTTTTTATAAGGTTCGCTGTCTACCAGTGAAAGTCCCCGGAAAATCGGTCTAACCTTTTGAAGAAAGTACTGTCGGCAAAGCCACGGTTAACAGATAGGATAAACTAATATTGCCTGAATTACTTTTTAGAAGGTCAGCTATCTGCCAGTGAAAGTCTCGCGAAGATCAGTCTAACGGTTTTGGAGATAGCACTACGAGCAAAGCCACGGTTACCAGCTAGTATAAATTAAAATTACTTGAATTACTTTTTATAAGGCCAGTTATCAGCAAATGAAAGATTCGCTAAGATCAGTCTAACTATTTTGCTGATAGTATTACGAGCAAAGCCACGGTTACCAGCTAGTCTAAATTAAAATAAACTGAATTACTTCTTATAATGTTCACTATCTGTTGGTGAAAGTTTCGTGAAAATGAATCCAACCGTTTTGGAGATAGCATTGCGGACAAAGCCGCGGTTAACACTTAGTCTAATTTAGAGTAGCCTATGTCACCCGCTGTAAGTTCAGCTATCTCCCAGTGAAATTCCCGTCAAAATCGGTCTAGCCGTTTCGGAGATTACCCGGAACAAACAGACAGACAGACAGACAGACAGACAAAAATTTTAAAAATGGCCTTTTTGTTATCAGAAGCGTGTATACTTTCGTACCCAATCAGTGAAAAATTTTTATTTTGCTGTTACATACAAACACTTCATTTTTATTATATGTATAGATGTATAGAAGATAATGTTATGTTTTTCCGATGTAGGTACATGTAAGCGTTTGTTAATCATACAATTTCAATTGTATAGTTCACAAAAGAATATACGTATGAATAGCTTAGAATAGTGTCGCTAGGTTAGATCTGGGATTGCAGTAACAGCCCAAGCCGAGGTGTGCGTGCACTCTTGCGCTAGTTACCTAAACAATTGCCGGGGAGTAGACGCATTGCCAGTGGCAGCTCCTAATGCCTCCTGAGTGAAGGCACCATGGGGTTTTAGTCCGTGCAAGTCGGACATAACACACCCTCAGCAGCCCGGCTGGGATGGGTATCCATAGGGATTTCCCCATGTAAAAAAAAAAGTTACCTAAACAAAATCGGCTGAGTGCTTTAAACGTTTGCCTTAGTAGTCCGGTGAAACTGTAAAGGCCTTGCAAGGCAATAGCGCAGTCAGTTCGAAAAAAATAATGTTATGCTTATATTAGATGCCTACAATAAACGCTTGGTTTATAATGACTTTAGTCACGAAATCATAGTAATCAAGCCATTGTTTGATTTCCTTTTTTATTACATGACGTTCTATGACATTGAAGCATTAACAATAAAACACAGTTTTATGATCGGATTTATGATATATGTTTATCGACTTTTTATTTTTTAAGTTAACAATTTAATAAACTTACCTAATGACAAACGATTGTCCTCGACTTTAGAGACTAGAAAAATATAACCTAACACCGCAAGCGAAGTTGCGAGCAAAACCTACTTTACTATAAATGACGTCACATCTAAAGTTTTTTTACAATAATAGGAACTAGCAGCACACCAATCTGATGAAATTAAGTATAATTACACTATAATTGAGGCACTATGCAAAAAAGCAATCCAAGTTATGTTTTATCTATACTAATATTATAAAGAGGTCGAGTTTGTGAGTTTGTGACATTGTGATGTTGTGACGATGCAGGGGGTAATCTCAGGAACTACTGATCCGATTTGAATAATTCTAGCTCATTCATCGAGAATGGTTATAGGCTATATATCATCACGCTAAGACCAATAGAAGCGGAGCAGAGATGAAGAATGTTTCAAAATCGGGATGTTTTTTCCTTTTGACGACTGCTGCGTGTTAGTGTTAGTGTATCTATTCTACGCGAAGTCGCGGGCAGAGGCTAGTACCTACTAAAGGTTAAAAGTAACAACTTATTTATATTTTAAACTGTTATTAACTGTGCTCACGGCTCGGGATGTCTTTTTTTATAATTTTGTTGTAATTATTATTTGTAATAAATAGTTTTTCTATTGTAAAATTGTAGAATCCTGGCAGCAGTTGAACTAATACATTCAATATAGATAAAAATAGGTATCAGGTATTAAATTACTATATCGTGTAACTTTTATCGCAATAAATTTAATATTGTCATGTTTTCCTCCGATATTTTTAAAATACAATAATAAAAAAAGAATGTGGTATCGTGGGACACCAGGTAGGAACGAAGTTCCTTCGGCCAAAGTAGAATCGACACAATTTGCAAAAAAAAAATCGTGCTCAATTTTATGTAATCGTAATTCAAATTATCAATTAATATAACAAAATATGTCTCTTTATTTTTGTTTGACCACATAAAATTACATAGAAATAGAAATAATTACAAAAAAGGAGAAAGAGAAAGGTATTATACACTACTCGTTTGTGTATACGACTGTCGCCGGTCGGGCTCTTCTCACTCACTCCTTTCTAGGAGCAGGCGGGGGCACCGCTTCAGGGATACCCCTTTTGCGGTGGCGTCTTCTCCGATCGTGACTACGATCGGGTCTTTTTATTTCGAGGTATGTTCATCTCGAAAGATACCTCTGTGGTGTTGTTAATCATTCTTTGATGATAATTTCACGAAGTTGGGGTCTAAATAGTATTTTTCGGCGTGAAGTTCTTCGTGGGTTATCTGATGTATTGCTGCTTTCCGGCGGTCGGGCGTGCAGAGGTGCTATGCCTCTGAGGTGAGGGTGTATCGATGCATCCGCCCTTCCGAACATTATCGTAGCGAGGCGAATCACAAAGTCCTTGATTGGCTCTATTTGCAAGTCCCGTGTTATTGTACTGGTTTTGACATAACGCGGGGTTGCGATATATATCTTAGTACAGCGTTCTGAAAAATCTGTAGCTTCTCCTTTGATGTTTCAGAAAGGCATCCGTACCAGGAGGGGGCGGCGTAGGTGAGGCGCGACCTGATATAGGTTTTATATAAACCTATTCTGGTACTAAATGGCAGCCTGGACCCCAGTACCGATCGCAGCGCCCTTTTGGCTTTTCTAGCGTTAGTTATGACTGCCAACGCTTGGTGTGTTAAGGTAAAACATCGATCTATGATAATACCTAAGTATTTGATTCTGTCGCGCCACGGAATACTCTCGCCCTGGAGCGTTAGTAGCGGCGGTTGTCGGGCAGCTACCCTGGAGACTAGCGCCTGTGTTTTTCCCACATTTACGGAGAGTCTCCATTTGTCAAGCCATTCCGGTAATGCGTCGAGTGTAGGCTGTAGCAATTTAGCTGCTCTGTTTCTATTCAACGAGGTTGTCATATAGGCCGTGTCATCTGCGAAGAGTGCTAGGTTTGCTTTTCCTTCCACGGGGATATCATTTGTGAACAGGGCGTAGAGCAGAGGAGATAAACAACTCCCTTGTGGCACCCCCGCTTGTAGGCGGATTTCGTGGGAAATGTGGTTTTCAACCCGTATTACGGCTCTTCTGTTCGTAAGAAACGATTTGATAATTTTATAAAGGCGTGTATCTATTTCGTTGGCCGTCGCTAGCTTGTATAGGAGTCCCTCGTGCCAGACACGGTCAAAAGCTTTTTCCATATCGAGGAATACGGCCGCCGCGTACTCCTTCTTCGCGTGGCATTTTATGACCGTGTCTACCACTCGGGAAAGCTGTAGGGTGGTGGAGTGATCTTCCCTGAAGCCAAATTGCTCGGGTCTCAGGGCTATAGATGGCTTCAGAGTATTCAATAGAATTTTCTCAAACACCTTGCTCATAGTATTGAGCAGGGTAATCGGTCGGTAGTTTGCTGGATCGAGCGTATTTTTTCCCTGCTTGGGGATAAGGATAATGACCCCGCGTTTCCAATCTTCCGGGAAGTGTCCGGTGCGTATAATTCCATTGTAGATTCTAGTTAGTGCGCCTACTGCTTTTGCCGGCATATGGCGCAATATGTTATTGATTATTTTAACCGGCCCCGGCGCTTTCCTCGGATTGAGTGCTAATAGAGCTCTCTGCACCGTTTTCGGCGTGGTAAAAAAGGGCGGGGCACTCGGTTCTGTCGTGGCGTAAGACTTCGACAGGTAGTCATTCACAAATTGGCTGGCTGCTACATTGTGGTGCTCGTCTTTTACAGGATATGGTCTGGCTGAGTTCTCTATTGTTGAAGCGAATATTTCTGCTCTATCTTCCACTGTGAAGTAGAGCTGGCCATTACTAAGCAGTGGGCGTGTCGGTTCTGAGGCAGCCGTCAAGTTGCGACATAACTTGTGCAACGACGGTAAGTGTTCCCCCACAGAGTCGATGTTGCCAAGCCATGAGTCATTGGCGTGGGCGTCTAATGCCGACTTCACTTCGTCAGTAATTCTATTTAATCTGGTTTTTGTGATGGGGCATCTCGAGCGTTGCCATAGTCGTCTGAGTGCTCTTTTTCTTCTGATAAAATTGGCTATTCTCAGTGGTAAATTTTGTAGTGACCTATTCGCGGTGATTTGCCGGGAAGACTGTTCGGCGGCTGTTTGAATGCAGGTTGTCAGTTCTCCGGCTAGCCACTCGACGTCCTAAGCAGTCGACATTGGTCTTGATATTGTGGTATTGAATATTTTGGCTGAGTACGCCGGCCAGTCCGTAATAACCTGGGACCTCGGAAAGTGAACTCTGTCCGGGGCCAGGTTAATCTCCATCAAGATGGGTCGATGGTCAGAAGGCAGGTCTAGTAAGGCAGTTTGTTGCGGCGTGGTGTTGAGGCCCGCAAAAATGGCAATATCAATACCGTCTTGCGAGGCCGGGCCATTTTAGGTGGGTTCTTCCAGACCATGAATCTCGTAGCCTTTGTTTTCGGCATGTTGAAGCAGTCTTGCGCCCAGTGGAAAGTCGATCGACGAGTTCCAGTGCGTATGTTTGGTGTTAAATTCCCCCGCCATAATTGAAGGCGTGGGCGTATTTAATAGCGAGTTGATGTCTGCCATAAGGGTCGCGTGGGGGTGTCCTAGGGGCGGTAGGTGGCGAAGATCCTCAGGGGTTGATTCACCACGCTGATCAGGACTCCCAGTGCATAGAGCGATTGATACTCTACGACCGAAATGCACTGGTGGCCAATGGATCGCTTGATCAGGACCGCCAGCCCTCTGTAAACTGCCCCTGTTGGTGTAGTTTCATCTTTTCGGAGCGTATAATAATTAGATATTTTGAAGTTACTTCTTGATGTCAAATGGGTCTCTGAGATGAGCATAATGTCCACATTATGCCCTTTGAGGAATGTGTCTATTAGTCTGTTCTTATTCTTCACTGTCTGGGCGTTCCAATAAACAACTCTTAGTGTGTAGCGCATTATGGTATTTAGAGTTGTTTACACATGGTCTGTACTGCGGATAGTCTTCCTTTGGCGCCTAGGAGTCTGCCTTTATGTCTAAGCATTTTGCCCATCGCCTCTAATCCTTGTCTAAATTCTTCATCCGAGTCATAGGCGTGTGTGTCGGTGGTACGTTTGGTTCGGACGTTCCCGCGGCGGTGATTCGCACCTCTGGGCGCACGTCTCGAGCCCGCGCTTCTTCCGTCTTTTTCCGTTGCCATTAGTGAGGCCTGGGCGGTCTCTTCAACCGTGGTGTAGGTTGTAGGCAGTCGATCCTGTTCCTTTACCTTGTTTGAGGTGTTTCTAGTTCTAGTGACCTTGAAAGACGCCATAGTGCCGGCTCGTTTGTTACGGGCTTCTTTACGATTTACTGGGCACGAGGTATAGTTGGCTGGGTGGGGTCCTCCACAATTAGCGCATGAGGGCGGCTGGTCAGGTTGCCTATCGCAGTCTCGCGCGAAGTGCTGGCCACCGCATTTTACGCATCTCTGCTCCCTGTAGCAATTGTGGGAGCTATGGCGCAACTGTTGGCATTTATGGCATTGCGCGGGCCCCGCCTTCCCGCGCCATGCCTCCACTCTGACCCCTCTAAACACCAACAGTTTGTCGATACTGTAGACGGTTGAGGTTGTGTGTGAGTCTCTCTTGAGGGCCACAAAGAAGGCGCCTCCCGGGCGCCCTCCCCTGGCCGGAATGTATTTGGCCGCTTCTGGGCAAAGCCCTTTTGTTCTCAGGGCGGCTTTCAGTTCCTCCGGGTCAATGGTGGAGGATATGCCTTTGATTGCTACTTTAATTAGCTGTTCTTCTTGTAAGGAATAAGAGTACCATTTAACTCTTTCGGATTCTTCGATTTCCGAGAAATATCTTTGTACTAAACGGTACTCGTTCTCGTCTTCGGGGAAGAAACGTACCCCGTTCCCGAAGGGTCGGGCGTTAGCCGTTCTCCCTAGCCTTTTCGCTATTTCTGAGAGGTGTTGTACGCAGTTAGGCAAGTCCTCTTCTACGATTATAGGCGGGTATTTAGTTGTGGCCTTTTCAATGATGACAGTTTTTTTTTTAATCGGCGCCTCGGCGGCCGATTTCGGAGGAACTGCTTCCTGATTGGTCGGCTGTTTGCGGCAGGGTTCCGTAGGCACTTTGGCCGGCGGGCGCGGTAAACTAATGGTAGTTCCCGTGACTATCCGCCTCTCTTTTGGCGCCGCCACTATCGCGTACGACTTCGGCGCGACGGTTTTCGCTGTTGCTGGCGTCTTATTGGTCGATCTGTCGATCGACTGGGCTGTCCTCGTTGCCGGCTGTGGGGGCTTGTATGCTGGGGTCGGCGATTTTGTTTGTGTTTGCGGGGGCGGGATGATGATCCGCGGCCTAGATGTGGAGCTGTGCCTTTCTGGGGCCTGCGTGGGTGCTGAAGGCTTCTTAGGGCGCTGTGGTTGAGGTTGTGATTGTGGTTGTGGTTGAGGTGGTTCCTCTGAGTCGTTTCTGAATCTGAGGGACTCGTCCTGGCTGCCGGAAGGGTGCGGGCTTTGACGCGCCTCTCGACTAGGTCGACGTCGTCGTCTTCGCGCATCCGCCGTTCCGGGCGGCCTAAGAGGCTTATCTCTGGCACTTTTCTGGGAATTTCCGGCGGGGCAATAATGCTCTGTAGGGCTAAGTTTAGGGCGTTCATGTCTTCAGGACTCGGATATGTTTTGCCTTCTGACGCCTCTCTCAGCAAGGCCATCCATTTTAACATCTCCTCAGAGAAGGTGGCTGTCCCTATTAATTTGTCTAACTCCGTGGTGTCTCTCTTGGATACTGATGCGTTTCCAGTACGGGATGACATTATTGTGGTTGTTTCTTCATCGGGGGATGATGGGGGCGGTCTGTGTTGGACTGGTCCAGTATACATGCGTGGGATCATCATTGAGGCAGTTTCTGGGTCAGTAGGTGGACGTGGGGTCATCGAATGGGTAGATTCAGAGTCCATATGCGTGCGGGTGGTCAGTGGTGTGCTCATCTGTTAGTCCTAAGAAGGGCCTTTTTTCAAACTGTTGCCCGGCGTTGCCAGGGCAACAGGGGTGGCGCTAGTGTGCTCACCACCGGGGTTCCGCGCAGGGCGTTGTGAGCGAGAAGGAAGGTTTCTCGGTTTCAGAAACGCGTCGCGACTAGACCGCTCACGTCGGCGGCGAGGGCGTGTCTCCGACTGTCGCACCTGCGCACGTCTCATTTAACGGTTTTATCCCTCACACTTTTCGTTACGGTTCTACTATCACACTTTTTTTAGTTCGGTCGCGCAGCAAAATCCCTATCTCCTCCAAGCCTGCCGTAAGGAACTTCGTTCCAAAAAATAAAATAGTTTTAACATTCTTCTACTGGGTTCTTTAATAATCTATCTATACATATAATAAAATTAAAGAGTCTGTATTTAATATACAAATAACAACTTGTCACTGATTGGATTGAAGTCATTTTTGTCAGCGTATCTGTCTTTCTGTTTGTTCCGGGTAAGCTCTGAAGCAGTTGAACCGATTTTGGCAGGAATTTCACTGGCAGGCAGCTGAAAGCAACGGGTTACAGCGGGTGAAATAGACTATACTTTAGTTTAGCTGTAATCTGCGGCTTTATCTGCAGAGCTATCTTCAAAAAGGTTTGACCGATTTTTACGGGACTTTCACAAGCAGATAGCTGACCTTATAAGAAGCTATTTTATTTTAGATTAGCTGTTGCCAGTGATTTCATCTGTTGTGGAAAATCAGAAATGCTCGGGGCGTAAGGGGTGTCGAGTAACATCTTAAGACTTGAGACACCCAAGCCAACCTCACCTGAACGTGGTGCACCCTGTTGATCAACGAACGAGGCAATGGCGATAGCGGTGTGGTAGGGTTTTACAGCCCGACTGGGTCGCAACCACCATGTACATGGCGAAAAAGCCCGTCATAGTGACTCGCTTTTGCGCGTCGTGTTTCGGGATCAGCCTGTGCATATCCAGTACCAGGTGACTTTCGTCATTATGGCCGGCATGACAGCGGCGACTGACGATGGATGATCTGTATCTCGGTGGTCGCCACTGTTTTTGGATTGTACTATGCTTACCATCAGGTATAGTGCAATAACTTTGTCGTGCTACAATAAAAAAAAAAAAAAAAACAATTTTCACGGGACTTTAACAGGCAGGTAGCTGAGACAAGGAATAACTTAGGATTTTTTGCTTTAAACTAACTGTTATCCACGACTTTGTCCGCAATACGGTCTCTTAAATGGTTGAATTGATTTTATGGAGCTTTTACTGATACATAGCTGAACTTATAAAGAGTAACATGGACTATTTTATTTTTGGTGCTAACTGTATTTATTCGTGGAATGTTCGAAACGATAGGACCGATTTTTGACGGGACTGCAACATTATAATTTACATAATTTTGAAGGTGGAAGAGGTCTTTGTAATATAATACTAGATCATGAACGTATTATTATTATTATATTACCTTTAGAGTTCCAGAATACAATTTCTTGCAGAACAGATCAAGTATTCAGAATATTCTAAATTAATCTAATTAATCCGAGAAATTAATTATATTGATAATATAATTCATGTTATATGAACATAATAACATTTTAAGACATATTGTTAGATAATTTATATATATACCATTCTCATTACTTTCATACATAGTGTAAGTACTGAGGGTTATATACTGGATTAAAGTTCTAAATATGTTGCTGATGGTAAATCCCTTTGATACATTGTTTGTATTTACATATCTAATATACACGACACGTCATATGTGGCGTACGTATTGTGCTTACAATTATTTTTGAAATTGCATTTCTGTACATGTTCTAGCAATTTTATATTTCTTTAATACTATAAGTGTTTAAAAAACCGCGTGCGAGGCCGCGTGTAATAGTTATAAATAAAAGTATTTTAACGTGTACAATAAATTATAATTTCCAACTTCACACCTGTTATAATAATGTGGTCATTTACAATTTTACACATCAACGCATTCAACTATTGTACAAGATATTTTTTTCTCGAATTGACTACGCTATTGACCTAGCAAGGTCTAAACAGCTTCACCGACCTACAGCGATTGTATAAGCATCTTGGTCAGTTTATATTAAGAATTCTCGCCGCCATGTCGCTACCGACTAGAGTCTTGTTCTGTTTCTTGTTTGGTCTCATAGTAAATGTTGTTCATACATCTCCTTTTAATAAGCATAAAGAAAACGGTATGTATATTTTTATTAATTAATATTGACAGTGGTAAGGCTAATTGAACAACTGCCATGGCTTGTTAATTGATTAGCCTTTTCATTATTGAAATAATCTTACGTAAAATTAACATTGTTAGTATCTACCTACTGATATCTATTATTAGTTGTTATTGTTATTAAATTGTATTTATATTAATTAGGAATTACTCCACTATTTAAATGAGATCAGAACTTAACGTCCAATGAAACCAGTTTTGTGAAATAGATAAAAAAATGAGTAAAAGAAGTTTCAGTTTTAGGAAATCGCGATAACTAATCTATTACAATATAAAATATAATGTTTTATGTGATTTTGAAATCTGTATATGAATATCTATACATATAATAAAACTGTAACAAGATCAAATCTGTACATTATATATTTTTTGATAATTATAATCGGGGTAGACTTTGTTATCGATATAGAAGCCAAACATAAGCCTTTTACAATTTGTATCTGTCTGTCTCTGTGCATCAATCTGAAAGTACTGAACCAATTTTGACGAAACTTGACACAGTGATAATTAATATTATAAAGTTACTTCTAGGATAATTTTTGTCCCATAATAATAAGTAGGCTAAATTTAATTGATGTATATATAGGTTAGTTTTATCTTAATTGGACCCGATAGGTGATGATGCGAACGGATTCTAGAATTAATTTTTAAATATTTTTCACATACCAACTGGGAATATGGTATGGTATAAGAGTTATTGAGGTATTTATTACAGATGTATTTTTCATTAACTCATATAATATGTATGAATATGTAGCTTAGCTTACGTTAGTTTAGTTTGTTTCACGATTTTACGTAACCTAGGCAACAGCCGCGACAAGCAACAAGGTGAGGTTTGCAGTGCACCCTGTGCTAGTTGCCAAAATAAAATTAGTTGAGTGCCTTAAGCACTCACCTTAGTAGTCCGGTGAAGCTGTTAAGACCTTGCTTGGCCAATTAGTTCGAGTTCTTAGTTCTTAGTTCGAGAAAAAAAAAGTAATCTTTCGTAGATAGTACTGCTAGGCTACTTATTTTTTGGATTAGATCTGTTGTCATCTTAGTTAAAGATAATTTATTATGAGACACGTATTAATTTTAGACAATTTTCCTATAATTACAGATTGTCCGGTTAATGAAAGTTATTACAAATGTACATTAGTGGTATGTTACAAGACGTGTGAGGATCTGAAGACGCCACCGCCTTGTCCAGCTATTGCTGCCAACTGCTTTATACCGGGATGCGAGTGTGTCGCTGGTTACTATAGGAATAACTCAGGAAAATGTGTACGGGAAGAAAAATGCTGTAAGTAATCTATGTCTACCCTAACTAATATTCTATACTAGCTGTGCCTGCGACTCCGTCCACGTGGAAATTAATGTAAAATAACAGTGACAAATAAAATCATATGAATATATTCTGTCCATTTACTTATACTTTTCTGTCGTACTTACGTCACGTCCTCATTAAAATTACAATAAGGTTTGATACGGTGAACCGATTTTAATGCAATCAAGACTAAAATTGCTTAAGGATATGCTTTATGAGGATAAAGTTTTATCGTGAACATAGTACTTTAGCAGATATAAGTGTTCAAATAAATAGACAGACAGATAGATAGACAGACATTTCTAAAAATAATTGAAATATATTTTATTTCTTATTTCCGGACACCTGCAACAATTTTTTTCATAAAAATCTGAAGGGTTTTTTTATATCATAAGAGGCAAACAAAAAGCTGGTTAGGTGATCACCACCGTCCATAGACACTTGCAACACCAGGTGAGTCACAAGTCCGTTGCCAGCCTGTGTTTGGGAGGAGGCCGGGGGGGACAAGAAGGGAAGGAGGAAGGGGAGGGTAGGTGGGTCTCCGGCTCTCTCACTGACCGAACGAAACGCAACAATGCAAGCACTGTTACTTCACGTCGGTTTTCTGTGAGAGGGTGGTGCTTCCCCGGACGAGCCGACCCATTCGTGCTGAAAACAATAATAGCTTCACCGTGGCTCGATCACCGTTCAAACATTTAATCCGCTTTCTTTTTCAGAAATATTCACACTTTATATACGGCATACCGAAGAAAAACTATTTGCCGAATTATGAATATTGTAATTTTTCAATAAATTAAAGATCCTTATAAAATATATACCGAGTTTTACTTGAATTTAAATTGTCGTACATTTACATTCGACGTTTCGTTTTCCTACGCAGTATATACATTTCTAAGTTTCTTAAGAATATCATACACTTCTTTAAATAAATATGCATCTGCCTCTCTACCCATTTCGTGAGGTAAAAGTGATGTAGAAATAGTAAGTATAGTTTTAAAAAGGAAATTCTGATTACGTATCAATAACAACTAAATTTCGATACAAATAAAGTCCTAAAGATAGCCCGTCCCGATCATTGTCGAATCGTTCGAGTAATGACGTTCACCTTCCAAAGTTTTATACCCCCTTTTGTTGGAAGGTAAATAAAGCACACCGCGTTGCGTCCACATTTATAACATTAGAGAGAATAGGAAGAGGTGCAAAAAGTAAAATATATTGAAGCGAATTACGACTATATAATGGAATCTATGTGACTGTAGTTTTATATCGTGTTGTAATGAGTCTTATTGATTTTTCTCTGAAGGAATATAAAGCAAATTTCTGACACAAACGGCACTTGATTTACCAACGGGCGTAACAATATTATGGCTGTACAGAACTTTAGTTTGTTTCTATGAATCCAATGTTTAGTCTTTTCTACAATTACGTTCCTTTTAGTGGTCATATTTGATATAGTTAACAAATAACATTCTCGCAGCTGTCGGCAAAACTATAAATCGTATCAAGCTAATCACTACCAGTTCACCCTACTAAGTTAATGCTTATGTTAACACTTACATAGAAAAACTAATAAAATAAACTATTATTTAACAATTTCATTGCATGGCTAAATAAAGTTTCCATCTTTTATTATCGTCGATTGATTGATTATTCTGTTTGTTGCTACGCGGTTCAATTTATGTGGATCAGTGCAGTAGCCAAAAATTTGTTACTATTTATCACTACCAGACGAGCACGTGCAGGGGAATGAGATGTACACTTTCTGTGGACGCGAGTAACATCAGTCAATCAAAACATAAACAACTGTAATTCATTTATTAACAAACATAAATTTTATCATTTATATAAGTGTTATAGAATGTATTAAATGTGTATTATTAATAAAACATTTTATTTTGTACTTATATATGATATAATAGTTGACCCGGCCATGCGTTGCTGTGGCTCAGTTCAGTATACCTGAACACTTATCTTCAATACTATGCAGTATATACTATCGTAGTTTAATCGCGGGGTGGTAGGATTTTACAGCCCGACAGGGTCGCAACCACCATGTATATGGCGAAAAAGCCTGTAATAGTGACTCGCTTCTGCGCGTCGCGTTTCGGGATCAGCCTGTGCATATCCAGCTTTTTGCAGGCCGGCATGATAGTGGCGACCCGCGATGGATAATGTGCCACTCGGTGGTCGCTATTGTTTTTGGATTGTTCTGTGCTTATCATCAGGCATAGTGCAGTCATTTTGCCGTGCTACAATAAAAAAAAGTGTAGATGTCTTTTATAGTAGAACAAACAAAAAAAAAACTATAATCACTACCCTACATTACTCTACATTCACACTTAATAAGGGTACAATCACATCTTATAATGGTACAGTAACAGTCCCCTTTACGTTGTCTTTCTTTTTTTTGACTTCGTAATCGCTCCAATGTTTCGAACTTTATGTGGACGCATCGAGACGAGCTTTATGTACCTTTCAATAATAGGAGGATGCTAAACTCTGGAAACTGATCGACGCGACGTCATTACTCAAATCAATCGACAACGTCCGAGACGATTTATTGTTAGAGAAGCCATTGTTTTTGGTTTCCCATGAAACGAGTTCACATATAGACTATAATAAAATGTGAGTCGACTGATCCAAGAAAGCTATACTGCTAAGCGGTCTATTATTGTTGATGTTAAGTGTATATATGTACGGTTGTTTCGATTAACTTGAAGACGATTATCATATCCTTCTATTAGGAAGCACCTGCAAAAAAAAAACAATAGATTAAAAAAAAATAGCAGTATGTTCCATGAAATACTTTTACGTCTTATATAAACTGTATTTAAATTTACCTTCGCATGTCGTTAGCTCTAAAGAATTATAATTAAAAACTAGGTTCTAAAAAATATAGGAAAATTTTCCAGATGTATTATTTCTAAAAGCATCCTATCTGAATTAATTTGCACAAGCAAACGTAAAATTGAAAAACAATGCTTCACGGTTTAACCGCAATCATTATTTTGGCTTCAAACGCAGGTACAAGTTCAATATAAACTCACCGAGTGGTTGTTGAAAATTCTACCTCTCATTTTTTTATTTATTCGAGCTTCAAATTATTCCCATTGCAATATAAAGCGCTTTGAATTTAGAAAGCATAAATATATATGTTTTTAAAACTGGTGATTAATGAAATATCTTTGGTTTTTTGTTATAATTTTTTCTTATTCATTATCACTTAAATTAATTCTAAAACAAAAATTATAATTACTTTATAAAATTAATATTAGAGTCTTTCAAAATCGCGATTCAAAATTGTTGAAATGTCTATTTTCTTTAAAATTGATTTCTATGCCATCTAGTAAGCGAAAATTGAGTACAATTTATTTTAAATCCCGACATTATTGAAGTTTTCTACTAAAGCATGAATCACTCGTCATTCTCATAGTTTTCTTCTTACCCTTATTCCGTCTAAATAGGTGTTTTTCTCTTTCCTTTTCATGTCAGATGCCATCTCGGTATTTATACCTTTCATACACATAATTTATCAATACCTTTTTGGTGTAAATTTACTCAAATATACATCTATGTTCCCAAACTTTCTCGACAATATAACGACCTCGTTAAAAGTTAAAAAAGATCTCACCATAGACTTATTTAGTAATTCCCTATTTAATTTTAAATCTAAAATTAGTTTTTATTTAATTAATTTCCGTAGGGTATTTTTCCTTAATTTTTAAGTTATGCATTATCGAATTGTTTTATTTTATTTTCTTAATTTTTTTTATAATTGTTTCTTTTACTTCTATTGTCTTCCGCATTGCATCTTATATTCATAAAGGCTGTAGTCAACTATAAATGGTGACATATATAATTTTTAAGTATATGCATGTATGTTTTTAGCTTTTTATATTATGTTACTGTTGTTGATTCTATATGTTAAATAAATAAAGCTTTCAGCTCTCTTCATAACATGCCCATATCATTCTAATCTATTCCTTCTTAATTTCTCTATCATTGTTCTTATGCCATCTTATGAGTAGTTACCAAAAGAAAAAAAGGATCTGTTAACAAACAGATGACAAAAAATATTGTGAAATTGTTTTAGTTTTTTTTATTTACAAACAGAATGAATATTCGTTGATATTTACTACATATGCATTTAATTATAACCAAATCAAACTAAATCAATTAGCAAAATATAATGATAATCATTATAATAAATGTAATATCGAATTAACTGTAATATAAGTATATAAAAAAATTACATATAAATTTTGTCTTTGGCTAACTCCATTAATTCTTGTTTTAGAAAACAAAGTATAATCAATCACAATACAAGTGTAAATATAGCCACAGAGGTAAATAATATGTATAATAAAATATATTTGCATATTACGGATTATAGAACTGTCTAGCTTTAAAAGAAAGTCGTGCAAAATAATAGTCCAAATGGGTACAAAACAGAACATTACTGAATGCTGCTCAAACAAGTGCACGAGAGATTTTATGACGAATGTAGTTGAAAACTTCATCTCTCGAGTCGACTTGTATAACAATAAGATAGGGTAATTTGACAACTGTTGCCCAAGATTAGTGTTATTTAAATTCATTGCATGGAATGTTCAGCGTAATAACTCGTAACTTGTATCAAGTTGGCTGTTTTTTTTTCTCGAACTAACTACGCTATTGACCGAAAAATTTAATGTTTGGTGGATTCCATACCACTTTATATAAAATAATATCCGACTTTATATAAAATAAATTTATACACAGAAGATTAGTGTTTGACAAGGTGATATTTGATGATGAAATACTTTTTTGTAAAATTCACAATGCGATCCGGAGTGTAACAAAAAGTGGTAGGGATAAACACTGTGTCGGTCAGAATCTTGAAAACACCAGTTTACGTCCGAACACCGAAGTTAAGCAACGTCGGACATGGTCAGTAAGTACTTGGATGGCTGAAATCAGATTAGGGCCCCCTCGGCAGCGGCTCAAACCTAGGTCCATCCCTCGGCGTGGAGTCCTTGAGTGCGTTGTTCGGCCGATACATGACACAAAATCTTACATCGCTACAATAACATTACACATATTACCCCCACACACGTGCACGCATACACGCTTACACATAAAAGTGGAAGGGTTTTGTTTCTTTCTCTTATCGTACTGAAATAGTTTTGAAAATTATCTGATACGAAATATATATAGGAGTTGTTGAGGTATATATGCTTGGTACACATATATGTTCCAACAACTCATATATGTACCTATGAATAGTTAGCTTAGGTCAGCTTAGATAGTTCGCGAATTGCACATATCAGGCAACAGCCCAAGCCGAGGTGTGCCGTGCACCCTTGAGCTTTTGTCAAATAAAATCGGCTGAGTGCCGTAAGCACTCGCCTTAGTAGTCCGTCCGGTGAAGCTGTTAAGACCTTGCTGGGTCAATAGCGTAGTAATTTCGAGAAAAAAATCTGTGACCACCGCGTGACGTTTTCTTTTTGTTATATTTTTTACTGTGATAGAATTTTTTTATGACACACTCTGTTTTTTTATTCTATTCCTTTGTAGCAATAAACATACTAACAGACCTAAGTAAATATTTAAGGTAAACATGACTACCTAGCTGATTTCTAATCCCTGTTGTAACTTAGGCCTGGTTATTCCTCAGTGTAAGACCTTACCTAAATAATCGCAAAAATACATACGGTCAGGTATATGTTTATTTATCTAACTCGGCTATCTTCGTGATTTTTTCTTTCCACGTCTCGTACATGTTGCGTACATAATTGTGTTTGAACAAAAAACGAGTTTATCAAGTTTGGTTGACATCGAAAAAGGCTGCGGTTTACTTTGATCGTGCTGAAATATAAAAAAAAATGATTTGTGAAAATATAATCTTACATGTATAAATCGAAAATAAATGATATTTTTATGAAAAAAACCGTTTAGTCGCTCTCTATGTTTAGGTATGTTTCTTTTTAGGAGTTTTTTCGTGCGTATAATTTCATATATGTATTTCTTTGACACACACTGTACTTTAATACCCATGGCGGATTTTGAAAAAGTTCCTGAATACTGCTTGCAATAGGAGTTAACTGAGAAAAATCGTCACATAAGGAAAAAGCGTTATGCTCTCCAAGCGATTTCCTGGCTTTCTCTCTCCTTTTATCGTATATGTGTTATGTGGATATGGGTATTGATTTTTTTTACTTGAAATAAAGCAAATGAACAGGTGGGTCACCTGATGTTAAGTGATTCAGCAACACTAGGGGAGTTGCTAGTGCGTTGCCAGCCTATATATATATGTATATATGGGTAAGGAGGGAGGGGAAGGGAAAGAAAAGAAAGGGGGAGTGAGAAAGGGAGGTGGGCTTCCGGCGTTCTCACTGTCCGAACGAAACGCAACAATGCAAGCACTGTTACTTCACATCGGTTTTTTGTGAGAGGATGGTAGTATACCTGGCGAGTCGATCCATTCATGCTGAAACCAGTTATAACTACAGCTTGGCTCTACCACTTACCAATTTCAAGTAGACGAGAATTGTGCACTTGCGGTTGTAGAATCTCAATACTGAACGCGTGGAAGATGAATTAAAACTGTTCTTATTGAGCATTTTTATACAGTTTATAATTTACAATTATTTGCGGTTAAAGTAATATTTTTTTTATAAATGTATGTTTACCTAAATTATTAACATGAACTTAATTCTAATCTAATCTAATCGTTATTCTTTGAGACAGAATAACGATATGGAACTTTACAAAATATTAAAGGTGGTAGAGCCACGCTCAATCTATAACTGCTTTCAGCATGAATGGGTCGGCTCGCCCGGAGTACTACCACCTGACCCACAGAAACCCCCACGTGAAGTAACAGGGCTTGCGTTGTTGCGTTTCGTTCTGTCAGTCAGAGCGTCGGAGGCCCACCTCCACTTTCCCTTTTCTACCTTCCCCTTCCCCTCCCCTCTCCTCCTTCCCCACCAACACAGGCTGCCAACGCACTTGCGACTCCTCTGATGTTGCTGGTGTCTATGGATGTTGGTGATCACTTAACATCAGGGGCCTAACCAAGTTGCTTATCGACAATCACTAAAGCAAATAGAAAACAGAAAAATGTATAGTAATGACATATCTTAACAATATATCACGTGCTTATCACGTGATAAAATCACGTGATATAGCCTTCAGATATGTCTTCTCCATACATTTTTCTGTTTTTTATTTGCGTTAGTGATTATCGATAAGCAACTTGGTTAGGCCCCCAGGTGGCACACCTGTTCGTTTGCCAACTATGACGTACAAAAAAAAATTACATAATACTGTAAAACTGTCGTCTATCCCCCAGTAGAAGTCTTGTTAAAATCGGTTTATTTGTTTGGAAGATTAAACTGTACAAACAACTAAAACTTTAATATTATTTGTATGCAAAAATTTTACGTTTGTTATTGTATTAGAGAAAATAAATATATCAAATCCTTTATATAACTAAAACAGTTATAGTATACAGTAATAAAATCCACAAAGCAAACTTTCTCGACAATAAATCGCCTAACACTTGCTTCGAATTTATGGCAATACCTACTTGTGATAAAGATTCGTAAAGGAAAAGAACCCTTTGGACTTGGTACCTATAACGCAAAGTGTCGTGGTAATTTCTATGTTATTGAACTTCCATTGACTTTATAGTTTTTGCTAGTGAGTTTAAGTTTTTATATTAAAGAGCAATGGTTATTCAACTATCGAAGATATTGTAATCACTTGAATTTTTATAATAGGGAGTGTTTATTACCCAGTTATATTCTCTTTTAGTGGCGGTAGGTTTTCTCTTAAAATTAGCACTGTAATATTTATGAACGTCTAAAGAATAGCATAATGTTTTAGATTGAAAGTTATTCGACTAAATCTGTTATCTCTCTTAGCGAAAATGTTTTCTCGACTCCTAATCCGATAAACCTTATGAATTATTAAATGGCTTAAATATGTTAGAAGTAACTTTGTTCGCAATTTAATCCGTTAAGATTATACTAGCGTAATTAAATTGATCTTAAAATTACAGACATTGTTTATCAATTAAAAACTAAAACATAAATTTTATTGACTTGATTATGAAGATAATTCCTGCAATCCTGATAACTGAGTGCAGTCCTTGTCAATCTTTTTGGCCGCTCTGAATATAGCAATAGTTTCGAGCTTGCGCATAACTCATAGTGGTCAAAAGTTTGGCGAAGATCATAGGAACTAGAACTGTAATTTGTAGTTTTAATTGAAACGATGGAATGTTTTTTTTAGCGTGCTTTAAATTTATTTTATAATTCTATTTTAACATGTGTTATTGTATATCTGATTCAAAGGTCTCAATACATATTTGAAAGTTTAAACATGTCTTGCATGTGGATCATAGTGCAATATTAAATGGATTTCTTGCTTGTCTCGGACACAACTTTTGTTAACAAATTTAAATGAACTTAACACGAATATATCTATGTAATAATCAACATCACAAGCCAGACTAGTATTCCTTAAATTTTTTTTTTGTGTATCTCGTTTCTGAAATATTAAAAAATTACCTATTCCGAATAGAAATTGTTCAGTGAAATTAATTTGTAAGAAATTGTTTAAGCCCGATTAAGGTGATAAATTATGCCACAGCACTAATAAAAGAATATTATAACTTATCACATAAATACCTGGGGATCGATATAAGGCTGTAAGGAGATCGCTGCCCAATTTTAAAATTATAGGTATAAAAATCATAGGTATATACAAGTGTCGCATACCGATGCACTCGTCTCGGTCTGCGCTACACGAATTTGACTGAAACTTTTTTGATTCACAATTTACACTTGTAAAAAACCTGAAAAAGCTGAAAAATCGAAGATTTTGACGAAATTTTTAGTTTTTTGTCAAAAATTTAAGTTTATTTTGAAAATTTCGGCCTGCATCAGACCGGGAGCACCACCTCTCACTCGCCGCACCCGTCGGAATAGTGGAGAGACGCGCCCGGACCCTGAAAACACAAAATTTCATTAGAAATCAAAATTTTTCAAATTTTATTAAAATTATAATTAAACTTACCATTTGGAAATCCAAATTTTTCAAATTTTATTAAAATTATAATTAAGCTTACCATTTGGAAATCCAAATCTCGTTGCATCCGGTCGGGGGCATCATCCCTCACCCGTCGCACACGTCGGCACCGTCGAGGGACGCTCCCGGGATCTGCAACAGAGAAAAAACTAGTAAAATTAACACTTTTTTCAGTTTTCCGGAAAATTCCTTCCGAATTTCCCGGAGTTTTCACGTGAGGGGATAGTCCTCGACGTCCCCCACAGGAATCCGTCGAAAAAACTACGAAATTCCGTCAAGAAAATCGTTTTCGGGTCCGCCAACCACACCCTTATTTCCTACACTGGTAAGGTGGATTTTATATTTGGAGAAAAATTATTTTTAAGATTTCGCACTTTTTATACCTGAATCGTATTGCGCACGCTAAAAGCAAATTTAGGGAATCTAGTCTCGTTGTTTGGAACATAGGTCATTGACAAAATAAGCGATTTAGTTTGTAAGACGGAACAAAGTTCAAAGAACTGTCATATTTTAGTTTTACTAGTTTTTAGATAGACTTAGGGTTAATATTTTAATTCTATTGGTTGCGCAATTAAAAGACGTGTATAAATATACAGTAATATACATATTTATATAAGTTTTATTGAACTAGAAAAATATTTAAAATTGATATATAATATTTTGGACAGGAAATTTACTTACTAATAATTTGACTAAATAATCATGCATACCAACACCACTAATGTCGAGGGGAGGGAAGAACAACTAAAAGGAATCCATGGGAATGAGGATAGAATAAAAGATCTTAAAAGGAAATCATTGGAAATGGAGAGGAACATAGAGGATAGCAAATCTAAGGTTCTAGAAAAATATCAACATGCCAAATCTCTACTTGGTAAAGCAGGAAATATGAGAACGTCCATAAAGGACAATGTGCTGAATAACTTGGGACAACTCTATAAGATGGCAAATGAGAGTATAGAGAAAGTAGAGCAAATGAAAGAGAGAATACAGGAGAAAACTGAGGAACTAGAGATGAACAAAAAAAGGGAAGAAGATCTCAAAACATGGATAGGAGAAGCTTTAACTAGAGCGAGACAGGAGATGATGGAGGAAATGGATAGAAGAGAAGTCGAAACAAAAGAGAACATGGATAAGATGGAAAAAACAATAAAAGACTTAAATAGGGAAATAGAGACCATGAAGAAGGACAGAGAGACAGAAATTTCTAAGAAGGCAGACCATCAGCCAAAAAAGAGTAGGGAACCCAATGTTTGTGCCCGACTTCCAGCTCCGATGCATTCCATCATCATATCGTCCACTGATGATAGGGACACGAGTGGCGATGTGATTGAGAAGGTGAGGAAGCCAGTAGATGCGAAGAACACCGGATTGAAAGCTGACAAAATAAGGAAGGTCAAGGACCAGAAAGTTGTGTTAGGCTGTGAAAGGGAAGAGGATATAAAGGAAATTGCTGAGAGAATAGGAAAGGCGGCGCCTAGACTCAAAATAGAAAAGGCAAGGAACAAAGATCCATTGATTATTGTATACGATGTCCTTGCAAGCCATACTGATGAGAAAATAAAGACGTTTATCCAAGATCAGAATAAGAACATATTACAGGACATTTCCGATGAGCACTTCAGACTTAAAGTAAAGTATAGGAGAAGAGCCCGGAATCACCAACTGAACCATGTAGTTCTCCAGGCATCGCCCATTGTGTGGGGGAGACTGACAAGGGCACAGAAGATTTACGTGGATGTGCAAAGGGTCAATGTATCCGATCAGTCACCCCTCACGCAGTGCACGCGGTGCTTGGGGTACGGGCACGGCAGGAGATGGTGCACGGAACCTAAAGATAAGTGCGCCCACTGCGGGGGAGATCATCTTAAGAAAGACTGTGTAGAACATAAAGAGAGCAATACCCCCAGCTGCAGAAACTGCGTTCTAAGCAAAATACTTAACAACAGACACAATGCCTTTGAATCAACTTGCCCAACAAGGCTAAAATGGGATATGGTAGCGAGAAGAAGTGTGGAGTACAACATAGAGGATAGGAATCAAAATTGCGTTTGACCAAACTGATAAATGCCGGTGGGAATTATCAGATAGGCAAACATTTGGTAAGAATAGAGGAATAAGTGCGAAAGGGACGAAGAATCAAGTTGGGTTGAACCCATTTAAGCAAAGAAACACAGCGGATTAACAGACCCAAAAGGTACTAATGAAAATATATACACGATATTGGACCTATAGCTTGGTAACAAGAAAAGGAGCAAAGTACAGGTGGAATAATCTTTAGTAACCAAGGAAGGGAGATCGCGCATAAACGAGACCAAATGAGTGAAATCCAAAATATAAACTGGTTCTTTGAACCAGACGCATAATGAAGTAAGTATTCTATTTATTATGACCCTATATTAATATATTTTAAAAATAATAAAACGTTGAAGAAGATTAGAAAGTTCAATACTATGCAAGTTAGAATGGTCTACAGAAAAGATATTAAGAATAAAATAAAAACAAAAACTGGTCTACAATGTAACAAGTTTGAGAAGCTCCGACCCGTTACATTATACTTCAATACACGTTCTCCAAATAATAGATCGGGTGAATATTATTCTGAATAGTAAATTTCATAACAAATAATGAGAATCTATATTAATATTACAAAAAACAAGAGATTGTTTGTTTGAATACACTGTTTCAAAATCGACTAGTCAAATTTATTTTTTATCTTGTCCCGCCTGATAGATTAACAGGTTTAAAAGTAAACATCAATCTGACTTTTTGAGATATAATTTAAAGAACAAGAATGTGTACGATACATTAACGCAGTAACAAACGGAAGGAAGCGATAAAGCAATATTGACAGTAATGACATTAATGACAGTAGTGAAGTATGACAATACATTATTAGAACAATAATGTTTACAGAGTATGCTACAAATGATCATTATTGTTGACCTATTTTATCAATACATTATTTTGTTTACTTTCTTTATAGCATTGTGTTTATAAATATAAATAGATCTAATACCCCCCTGATTATAAAAAAAAACTTTGTTAAATTATATACTAAAATCATCCTCGTCATCCTTGTCCACTGGTACAAACCTGCATTAAATCCGTTCAGTCTTTTTTTTTCGAACTGACTATGCTATTGACCTTGCGAGACTTTTACAGCTACACTGGACTATAGATCCGTTCAGTGGTATTTGAGTTTATCGCGAATAGACAGACTGACGCAGTAGGGGACTTTGTTTTATACTATGTAATGATTTTGAGGAAGGTATTAGATTATGTAACATATATGGCTGTTAGAAGCAGAGTATGTGTTATACAAAGTATAGAACAGAAAGTAAGCTAAGCAGAGGGCGACAGCGTTAATATAATATCAAAATAGGACAAACTGTAAATGTATTGGTAACATGATTTCTTTATACAGAATTTGGCTTCCTTTTAAGTCTAGTCAACTCAAAGCTTATAAAATAAAACAAAACCGTAGCGTACAGCTAGTATCAGTACAGTTATTAATTTGTTTATTTGCGAACAATATGTTGTTGTTTGAAAGTTATTCAAAATAGCTTATGAAACAACTTTGTTGATTGGTTGCCTAAGCCTATAGGCTTTAGGGGATTGTAAATTTTGAAAGAATTACTATATTTACTCAATTACTTATTTCTGGAGTGATAAAGCCACGTTAAAGTTATAATTGGTTTCAGCATGAATTGGGTCGGCTCACCCTGTTAGTACCACCCTCTCACAGAAACACCGACGTGAAGTAACAGTGCTTGTATTGTTGCGTTTCGTTCGGTTAGCGAGAGCGCTGTTAACCCCCTCTCCCTTTCCTCTTCCCCTTACCTCCCTACCCACCAACATAGGCTGGCAACGCATTTGCGACTCCTCTGGTGTTGTTAGTGTCTATGGATGGTGATCACTAAACATCAGATAACCACCTGTTCGATTGCCTATTTTCATATAAAAAAAAAAAACAATAATAAAAAATACTTTATTAAAATATAAAATTATATTTCTACATTTTTAAATAAAATCTTAACTACTCAAAGAAATATTATGAAATTATGCAAATTTCTAATTCCGTAATTAGATGTATATAAAAGGATATGAAGTACCTTTTATCCAAAAAAATCCTACTACATTTACCACTTTTTTTTATTCCGGATAAGTCATATTTACATAAAAGCGAGCGACGCTAGGGTTAAAAGTTTGTCTATGATATGCGTACAATATTCAATACAATTTTTATTATTTACAAAAAAAAATCAAAAATATTGATAGTCTATACTTATAACAACAATGTAAATTTAACATTTCTGTACTTTTATGATTTTTGTAAAAAAAATGTAGCAAGTGTCTAGGAATAAGTAATAAAATAAAATTTAATCAATTTTAGAAATGTCTGCCTGTTTACGTGAACACGCATCACTGCCTAAATGATACGTTTATGATAAAATCTCTTCAATAAAATCATAATGTATATCTCCGAGAAACATTCAGCCTTTGTTTTTTCAAAATCGGTTCACTATAACAAAAGTTATTGTACTTTTAACGACGACGCGACTTGAGTACGAGAGACAATTAGATAAGTAAATGTAAATAGTCCGGTGAAGACTTTAGTCAATAGGTCAATAGCGTAGTCAGTTAAAAAAAGTAAATGGACTTAATACATTCAGAGGGCTTTATTAATCGCCATTTTTACCCAAGGTTTCACGCGGACAAAGTCGCGAACACAGCTAGTAATATTTATAGTATAAACATGAAAACAGAGATACTTTTATTACAAGTAAATCATGACAATTATACTACTAAAAATTACATTGATAGAAATAGATCTAATTAATTATTAGTAATTTAAATGAAAAAGAATTGACTGTAAATTTCCCTGTTAACCTTTTTCAACGCCCACGGTTCTCGCCTTCCAGGCATACAGTAAGCCCGATCGTAACTGCCGTTGTAAGTTTCCATTTAAATTAATCGTTCTAATTAGCCAACAATCATTTGGGAATAATTGTTTAATTCGGCACATTCTATTCATTATTTCAATTCGGCCAATTAGCGTAATTGGTATTAGACATTGCGTTTTCTAATCACGTACCGGACGCGAACATCTTGGTATAATGAGTACAAAAGTACATTTCACCTGGTTGTAGCCTAACGCTTTACCCCTGTAAGGGCTCAAAGGAAATTACGTTCTGTGATACGCATTAATGAATGTGCTCTCCGAGTGCGAAGCTACACTTCTTACATTAGTAATGAATTTTGTTGAATTCTATTCCAATGAGACACCATTGAAAATGCAATGTTAAAATTAAATATCATATTTATGGAATCGCTTATTTAATGAAAAAAAAGTTACGTTTCTCGAGTTTTCACTATGAATTAAATTTCGCGAGATCAATATATCGAATTCAACAGTCACTTCAATATAATCAAAATTACGAAATTAGATGATTTTTCTTTTTAACGTGTCAAAAACGTAGTCTCCTCCTTAATAAAGTGAAGTAAATTGAATTTTTTTTTAAAGTAGGTTTTTTAATTACTTTAATTTATTTACAAAATGCTTTAATTCAGATCTGTAATTTTATTAAAAAAATTGGTAGTTTTCTGTGACATTGCGATTTAATTCAATTTTATGCTAACTGCTGTAACATATTATGCTATTACTCCATCTGTACCGAAATTGTTTTATTAGTAACTGAATTGACTAGGAACTTTCTTGAAATGCTTATTTGCGAATTTTTGTTACAATTTTAATGATATTTTTTTAACAAAAAACAAACAGCAATATAATTACACTACATATTTTTTAGAAATAAATTGTTTCATTTATTTTTATAATTAACTTATATCGTCCATGCAAATAAGTTAAATCTAACAACACTTATATGTTTTTTATTTATTTATTTATTTCAGGGTCGTCAACATGACAATACATTCGTCAATATATAAAAAGTAGGACTATTGTGATACATTATAAATGTAGTCATATTTACAGACAACCACGGCATGCTCCAACAATAAATTAAATATTAAAAAATTAAGTGTCCAATTATTTTATATATTTGAACATTTAACATAAAAATACAAAAACAAGGAAATTGAAACAGAAAGAGAAATAAAATATTAAAACTAATTGATACTCTAAAATTAAAGAAATAAACTTGAAAATCATTTCCCCTCCTTTTGATTGCATTTTCAATGTGAATATATTTATTGAAAGACTAAGCAATAATGATAACTTCCGTATACATTAACTCCGGTATAACTGTAATAATTACGTAAGAGAACGGACGTTTTGAATTTTTAATTTACTTGGGCTCGTTAGAACGTAAACCGTAGTATAAATGAACAAGCAACTAGCAGTTGTTTCATATAAAACAGAGGCCGAAGAGAGAGTCTACGTATGAATAAATTATCAACTTCATAAGACAGACAAACGTTGTTGTATGGTATTGTTGTATGTAATGTTTATTCTCTTTAAATCTTACTTGATAGAAAGACCACAGTAAAAGGTAAATAAAGTTAAGTACCTGGAGGACCTTGGTTAGCTCGTGTCTTTAAAATAACATAAATAAATTGAAATAAACTGTTAGGTTTGCTTCAAAAAATTAGCCTTTAAAAAAATATATATAAAAAGACATATATTTTTTGCTGTCACTCGGATATGAACTGGGGTTACACGGATTTTCGAAGCAACCGATTTCCATCTGAACTTTTTTTTTTTTTTTCAATGAATAAAGTCTAGCTACATCGATTTATCGTCCCCGAAACTATCTACATACTAAGTTTCACGGAAATAGATGACGCCACGGGTAACAACTAGTATTACATAAAGCGTTTATCATTCACAAAAAGGATGCCGGAATTACAGCCACAAGGGAATAGCTTAACATAATAATTCTTATAGAGATCAAATATTAAAAAAAGATTATACCTATACTTAACTCATTTCTATATTTGAGGAATTGGGTACTTACAATAATATAGTGTTAGCTACCCACTTCCGGTACCGCTCGTCATTCAAGACTCGAGATACTAGCGCTACCATATTAGAGATACGCATTGATACTAGCGCCAAGCGCCAACATATAAGAGACACATTAACACTAACGCCATTTTATTAAGGATACATAAATAGGAATTATTATAATTATATAGATTTCAATGAGTCATTTCAATAGGAATTGATATTGTTCATTTATTACTTGCACAACATTAGTTTTATGATAATAATAGTAATTGTTTTGACTTCAATAGTTTGATCTATAAACGGCTAGATGTCTCTACTCGACACACATACACATATTTCAGATACATAAATAACAATGATTTTATATAGAACTGATGTACGTAAATAATATTAATTTGTTCATTAAATATTATCTTTGTGTTACTTAAAACAGAATTATAAGAAAATGGTAATTGCTTTGAGTTATATAGTTCGTCCTATAAATTATATAGTTCGGCCTATAAAAGGCAAGATGTCAGTGTTATCTACGCATTCTTTTGTAAATCTGGACAAATAAAGAGTGGAAGTAATTACTTATTATTTATTGGCATCCTGACTGAAAATCGTGCTATTTTTTTTTGTTTTTTCGAAATGTTTACGCTATTGACCCAGCAAGGTTTTAACAGCTTCACCGGACTACGAGCATCGTGCTAAATTTTATGTAGGTTTTCTTGATTTTTATCTTAAATTTTGCTGATTAATTTTTATTTAAGTAAAGAAAGTATTTAGGAAATTCAGTATTTTAGGAAATAATAAAATAAAATCGTGATTCAAATTATCAATTAAAATAACAAAATATGTCTCTTTATTTTTGTTTGACAACATAAAATTACATAGAAAAGAAATAATTACAAAAAAGGAGAAAGAGAAAGATATTATACACTACTCGCTTGTGTATACGACTGTCGCGCCTGCGCACGTCGCATTTAACGGTCTTATTCCACGGACTTTTTCTTACGGTTTTACTAACACATTTTTTTTCAGTTCGGTCGCGCAGCAAAATCTCTATCTCCTCCAAGCCTGTCGTAAGGAACTTCGTTCCAAAAATACGAACCCTATCGTTATCAAACACGTAATAAAGATAATAATAAAATTACTGTGGTAGAGCCACATTGAAAGCCATTATGGGTTTCAGTACGAGTGGATCGGCTCGTCCGGGATAATACAACCCTCTCACAGAAAACCGACGTGAAGTAACAGTGCTTGCATTGTTGCGTTTTGTTCGCTCAGTGAGAGCGCCGGAGACTGCACCTCCCCTCCCTTCCCTACCACCTTTCTCCACTAATCTCCCCCTCCCCCTCCCCCTCGTATGCCTTCTATATGATATAAAAAAAATGTATATATTTCTTTCCCAATAAGGCAAGTCAGACATTTGTACCTTACGCGAGCCCTATAATGATGCGCAGGTCTTTTGATTCTACTGTAATTGTTTCTATTAGATATCGAGTATTTTTTTAAATCTAAAATAATTTAGAATGCCGTGATCAGAGACAAAACAACAGGTAATTGCCATGAAGTTATATTTTATCGTAAACTGATCATATATATTTTAATCATTCTAAGGTTCCTAGCGTCGCTAAGCATTGTTTAATAGTTGTCCACACTATCGTTTTTTTATTTATTGTATTTACTGCATTTAAATTGCTATCTTTGTCTCTTATTCTACGTACATCTTCGAAATATTCCCATTTATAACAAGGAACTATTGTTGCAAATAGGTTAGGTTTTTAAAGCTTGGTTGGACATACTGATAGACAGACAAACAGGAAGACGTTGCTTATATAATTTGTATATACGGAATATAGTCTACAAAGCTTTTATTGTCCTGTTTTTGCCTCTACGGAATTTTCAAACTTTACTGAGTGCAATACAATGTTTTCTAGTTACTTTCGTCTTATAACGGAGTATTATGATCTAAGTACGCACAATTATATCTCTCAGAGAAATACTTATTCAAACAATTTACATTAACATAATTTTTACATTAACGATATAAATATTACTGATATAATATGAACGATTAATAAATGTATTATAGATATTTTAATAACTATGGGTTTAGTCCGAAATTATACGATAGTTTACAGCGAGTGGCATGGACCAAGTGAACCAATCGAAGCGAACAGAACTATATTATAAATCCTGTAGCAATTAAGCCTGTTAATAACAAAAACATGTACAGGGTGTACACTTTTTTTATGTGCTAAGTGGTAAACGAACAGGCGGGTCCCCGGATACTAAGTGATCACCGCTGTCCATAGACACTAATAACACCAGGAGAGTTGCAAGTGCGTCGCCAGGCTGTATTTGGAAGGAAGGGACAATGGGAAAGGACGAGGGGTTAAAGGGAGAAAATGGTGCCTCCGGCGTTCTCATTGATCGAATGAAACTCAACGATGCAATCACTGTTCCCTAACATCAGTGTTTCAGTGGTTCGGGTGATACTACCCCGGGCGAGCCTACCTATTCATGTTAAAACCAGCTATAGCCTCAGCGTGGCTCTACCACCTACTAGCTTCTCTGTTATTATTGATATGAAATGAAAAGTACCTTTTCATAATTGTTATTTATGAATTTGTAGGTCTGTTAGTTTTGCTTATGTTATAAAGCATAGAAAATATTTGAAAATTATATATCACATACTTTATACGCCTGTGACGTATAAACCGAGGCAGCAAATAAACAAATCAAAATCGTTCTTAGAAATGATATTTTTGGGTAGCTATAAATTAATATACCACTGACATGGCAAAAACTTTATATAAAAATTATGCGGATTTTCATTAGCAAAATAAGAGGTAAGATTAATAATTATATTACAACTAATAATTTTCATAGTGAAATAAGAAAAAAAATATTTTCACTCCTATATGAGTATATTAAAGTAGCTTACAGTTTCCATGCCCAGTGAATACATAATGATCCCGTAATTGAAAGCGTTGAAGAGGGTCATTTTGTCATGATTCTCATTCGTGTCATCTGCATTATCCTAGTGCAGTGATTTTCCGAGTGCTTTACCATTTCACACTGTATAATTTAGTCCATGAGGTTAATGGGTATTTAGATATGGAAATAAAATACCCTAAGTAAATTTTAAACGTAAAAGTATGTATATATAGTTACCAAACATTAAATATAATGTATATCACGGAAGCCACTATTGACCTGCGATACTATTATTTATTATTGCGATAATATTGACTATAACGGGGATGTTACTAATGACCTTAAACGTTATTAGTTGAAGTTATCGGCTGTTCATTATTTACCATAATGTGAGACGTCATGCGACATGCCAAAGACGACCGATGACTAGAAGCTGGGCATACTCGCTCAGACAGTTGGGTTAGTCACACCTACGGATAATTCGTTGTAACTACAGCCAGTGTTGTTTCTGTATCGATTAATGTTGTATTCGATTGTTCTTGGAGGATTGATCGATCAGATCATAACCATGACGTTACTATGGATGGCGTCGTACTTTTCCATGGATGCCATTTTATCGCTGCCCCGATATGTATTAATTATTATGAAGTAAATTTTTTAATGGATGAAATCGTAAAACCGCCTACGTACGTCGCTCATCTGGTTTCGGAACATTCGTAAGCCTTCTGTGTATTTTTAGACAAACCTATTTCAAATTCTACTCAGCTTGATATTCGTGTTAGCCTATGGAAACAATGTTGTTTTGACATTTAAGGTGAGTTTACACCATCGGTTAACATAATGCTTAAGTTATTAATTAAAAAAAAACACTTATATTTAAGTAATATGCTTATGTGCTCAACCAAACTGCACCAATGCACAAACGGTAAAAACGACCCCAAATGTTCCCTTCACAACTGAACCTCAATTCTGTTAATCTTTGTAGATCATCCTAATGCCAACTGTGTTCTATCTCTCTCTCTCTCTCTCTCTTACTAACTTGCATATATGGAGATCATTTAACCTAAAATTTCCATTTTCCGATAGGATTTTTGAAACATTCTGCTCTTCCATGTAAACCTTGGTCTGACGATTACAAATACAATTAAAAATAACTTATCCAATAGTTGCAAGCCAACAAACATTCTGACGCTTTTCTTTATTTTATTAAATGGATATTATAAGTTTTTTGCGATCATTTCAAACTCAACCAGATCGTCTGAAATACACTGACTCATCTTAGAAAAAAAGGAACTAAAACAGAACTACATTAACAAATTTGTTACAGTTATTAATTAGTAATTATATTATTAGATCTGTTACAATAATTAATTTATACCAGAATTTCATACGAACACAATGTTAACATTTATTTAACTTGAATTCACTTCGCAACATTCTATTTAGCTTTAACGACAGCTTTCAAAGCGTGTACACTCGCCCTAAGTTTTGAACTACGAAGTAATTAATTTACATAATGTTTATTCAGTATGTAAAGCAAATGGTAACTTAATAATGGTTGAAATGAAATTTATGCATCGGGCGCTCATTTACTGTATTCCTAGCTTTACGACGATTTTGTGTAATTATATTTGCTTCTAATTAAATGTTTGCACGAGTGTCATTTACATCCTAATTATAATAACGATCCTAATTTTTTGTTGAATTAAGTCTTACGAATATAATAGTAGTATAATAATATGTAATATCCAGATAGTTATTTTGGATCCTCAACTTGAAAATGTGTGTACCGACAGATGTTTTGGACGAAATATTTCCGCTTAACAAATCATGGTAACACACTAAAACTATAAACCACATGTAAATAAAACACCGGTTTTTAATCTGCATCATTCCTTTATTTTCAGAGTTAATTTATTTAATTCAATGGACAATTGCAGATCGCGTAATAAAAATACTGCTATACACAAATAGACAAAGATAAGGCAGACCTTCTCCTCCTCTGTTTTGTGTTGATTTTGTTTTTTTTTTTTTTGTTCAGTAGCTAATAGTGGATTGTAGTATTATCAATTAAAAAATTAGAAATTAACTTTGTCCTTTTTCCATGCCATAACCGAATCGAAAACTTTATTTAGGGTTTATTGCTTATGATTGACTCTCCTTACGTCTTCCATCTGAAGTATTGTTACAATAATCAATACGGATAATAATAAAGTAATTATTTGAAGGTTAGGGAGAAGACGATGGGTGAGAGGGTGGAAGGAGAGAGGGAAGAGGAGGATAAAATTTTTGAAAGATATTATATACGTTAAACATATTTTGACGTGAATACTTCTTTATCTGCGTTGAACTATCTTAGTTAGGGAAAAAACTTATGTTACGAGAATTTGAATGTTAACAGTTTTATTTATTATTTAATACATAAATTACGAACTCGAAATTAATTCAGACTTTAATTGATTTAGAAATTTGAAAAAGAACACGGTTATTCAATTGTTTTTAGTTTTCATGTCTGTTGGTATCTCTTATAATTGCCTCGATCTTTCTGACATTAAATGACATTTCAGTCTTAGATGATAAGCATGTTCAACTTGTAGAAGAACAGGTTACGAAGAACATCTGAGGGAACTAACAGGTGTTTGGTGACAAATTTTAAATTTGAGGGTGGTAGCTAACTAAACAGGCTTAGAAACAGCCTTAACAACATACTATGTTTTAATCCCGATGTTTTTTAACCAAAAGTTCCATCAGCTCCCAAGAATGAAACCTATGTCGATGGAGGTGGTGCCGAAATACGCTATTAACTATCAGCTTTAACATAGAGCCTTAAGATCTAAATCCAATGAAATCGAATGCGAAACGATCTAACCTTTAATTATACCAAACTCTTCTGTCCTATGTAAACATAAATTATTTGCAGACTTTTTTTAAAGGCCCGCCACGCCGCACCACCCCGTACCTAAATTTATAACCGACAAGGGTGAGAAGCGAAAAAGAGGATTTTATTAAAAAAGTTCTCTCGATTCCTAAAAAACGGTCATCGGGAAATGCTTAATCGTTTGAGTTCAAGAGGGCTTCATCGGAATATTTACTCAGTGTACCTGAGATATTTAATGTATATTTATTGAAGGGAATAACTGAAGCGAATAATATTTCGCCGTATGTTGAATAAGGAATACCTATTTCAGAAGGATAATATTTATGAAGGTACTATAATAACAAAGGAATTCATATATATACATGTTTTAGTGGAATTATGTAGGATCGAAAGGAATAGTCGCAATAGAATAATATTAATCAATTGAAACATACGGCAGACAACTATAATATGAATTTAGAGAACAAGATAGATAGCGTCTTTTGGTGAAATTGTTGCAAGCTGCCATGTAACTATCTCGGTGTTATTACAAAAAAGTGAAATACCTATTAAAAACTTGCTATAAAGAGGTTTTGTACTAAATGCACCGCGCTCACCAGAAGCAAATTCGCGTTATCCTGTTTTCACAAGTTAAACCTAACCTAAACAAAGCGAGACAAAAGAGTAAAATGGCGAACACTCAGCGAGCGCGGTGCATTTAGTACAAAACCTTTTTATAGCAAGATTTTTAATACGTATTTAATTGTTTTGTAATAACACAGAGTGTTTATAATTATGTATGTTACTAAAAATATGTTTTTTTTTTATCATATCATAGGAGGCAAACGAACAAATGGGTCACCTTATGTTAAGTGATTACTATCGTCCACAGACATCAGCAACACCAGAGGAGTCCCAAGTGTGTTACCAACCTATGTGAAAGGGGAGAGGGAGGGAAGGAAGAAGGGCAGACCTCCGTCTCTCTCACTGACCGTACGAAACGCAACAATGCAAGCAGTGTTACTTCACGTGGGTATTTCTGTGAGAGGGTGCACTACCCTGGCCGATCCCACCCATTCATGCTCAAACCAGTAATAGCTTCAGTGTGGTCTATGTATTATGCTACGTATGAGGAGAAGATAAATCAAATCGAGTTTCTTACCAGTTGTTCTCGATGACTAGGTTGTTTTCCGAACCGGTGGTAATTTTAACGTCAATAAGTGCCTCAAGGCGTGAATTAAATAAAGTGTTTTTATTTGATTGGATTTGACTGTATCCAGAGGTCACGGGTTTGATTCCGCACATGTCAAAATATTGTATGATTCAAGCATAACCATCGCTTTTGTGCTCGGTGCTAGTAATCTATATTGCTTACCATCTTTATTTATTTAGAAGTCATTAAAAATATATTGCAACAAACTTTTTTTCCACAATTATTTTTATCGATCAAGTCGTCTAAATAAGTTTTTTATTCAAAAAAATATGAATGACATGTCTTTCTGATACTTCAGAGGTAAAAAAACGACACTCACGACATATCATCAAGTTAATTTAACGTTATCTAAATCTTATTATAAAGAGATCCCTCAAAGAATAAGATCAACCCCATTCATCTTCTTTCCTATTATCGTGAAATCGTTCGTACCTATCTTCATCTCGAAATAAGGCGGGATTTTTCGGTACTCACTCAAAATCACGACCAAATCCGGTTAGTCGAAAGAAAATGAGGATTTAATTTTATTCACGTAAAAATATCCTTCAATTCTTGTAATCAAGGGAAGGTCCAGGACGCATAATGGTTATAAATCGTGCGTAGCTGTTAATCGTATAACTTTGTGATTTATCGATTCAGCTAGCTGTTACCCAAACGCTTCGTAGAGCGTAAATTAAAATTAAGTCATAATTCATAAAACATATACGGCCTTATTACAAAAATAGAAATGAACACAGGTTTAACACGAATTGTACCAAGTAGTGGCAAAAAGTTTAAAATCTAGTTGAACACATATTCAAATACTTTATTACAAAAGCGTGTCTAAGCGGTCTCTTGCTAAACATCTGGTATAAGTTTTTTTTTTTTATGTAAGCAACTCTGAATAGCATTCGTTCCATTCAAAATAATCGATCTATAATCATCTTCCAGATGAGCTTATAATGACTTGTTACTTAATTTTTTAAACATATTAAAGGATTGAATGATAATGCAACAATTTAAAATGAAATACGATAATGAATTTTGCAGAAAAAAAAAACTGAATTTTGTCTCGAAAAAAAACAAATAAAAAGTGTACTATTTGGTTAATTTTTAAAACTTAGTTTAATAAAAAAAGAAGGTTCGATACATTTTTTGTTGTTTTTCTGCAATACATTAAGTAACTTTTTAAAATTGAAAATTTTAGTAATACATAAAAATAAAATCCTCAAATACGTAAACATCTGTGGGATGATGTCTCGGGTGTTAAACGATGCGATATATTTTAACGAACAACATTTCAAGTGGAATTTCTTCCTACGTAGATTTATTAGAGATCTCTTTGATATTTTTTAACCTTTAAAAATTTACTTTCATCTACCTACTCTACAATGTATCGTGAATTGTATATAAATATTCTCAATACGTGGGAAATAGTATTACGGAATACTCGATTTGTTCGCTTCGATGCACGTGTCTCTTTTTAAGATTGTGATGTTTTGATACTATCCAGTACGCTAGATGTTTGCTAACCAGCATAATATCGAACGGAGATCGATTGCTGTTTTCTTGGTAGGTGCCACCTTCATACTATGAAATGAGTACATGAAATATACAAACTTTCATACTAAAACTAGTTACCAGTCCCGACGTCGTCGTCTTTACTGAATTACTGAACGTCGATTTGTCTTTGTCAATTATTTGAGCAATCCGAAATCTTCAGTATCATATGTTTTTTCAAACATTTCATTTAAATTAAACCAAACAATTACGAATACCATGAAAATCGAAATAGCCAAACAGATTAAGCCGTTTGGTAGTCATGCACGTACGTTCATTCGGCAATTGATTTTTATTTATATATATCATTGTTACGTACTAAGTTATTTATTCTAAATATGTAATAACCCAGTGTCATGATAGTCATGGTTTCTATTTTTGTAATTAATTTTATTTATTTCGTAGGGCCTTTATAATATTTTTATCAACTAAAATGATAATCAAATGATGTATATGATGTGTAATATGTCCTATTATGTACTTCTGGTACCGCTACAATAAAACCGAGAGGCGACCGGATCATTGTCAACAGAGCCACTCGATTAGATAGTTCGGCCTATAAAGGCCAAGATGTCGTCGGTCGGGAGGCACTTCTAGTTTGAAGTTATTGCAGGGCGAAGCTCTAGCCGATTAAATAGTCACAGTGTCTATAGAGTATTCATTGGTTTCTCTGACTGTCCAACTAAACGTTGTTTTGTAATATGATGTTTGTCTACGATGAAGTCCGAAACTACTCAACCGATCTTTATGATAGTTGGCATTTATATATAATTTGGTCCTACTTGAGAGATAGGATAATTGATAACTCGATTAATAACTTCAATATTTTTTAATTATAAATGAAGCGATTGGCAATGTTGATATTGTTATTAATTGTAAATTTCACTAATCTCGAACAGATGGCGCCTTAATTAGTTTGTTTGACAGAAAATTCTAGGGCTAACAGTTATAGATTTCTCATAGATGGTGCCACGTTTTAATTTTGATATTTTTATAATTCCAGCTTATTTTATGACACATTTTATTCAATTCAACGTGTAATAACTGAGCCATATGCAACGCGTGGCTGGGTCTTTTAGAGCTTATATAAATACTCTCTTTATATTATTTGTATGTCAAAACCGTGACACTCAATAACTCCGATATGAAATTACAATCACGAATCTCATTTACGCGAAAAACCCAAGCGTTCGTTTTAAATGAAATATTTCATTTTTATGTCAAATAATTTTCAACGAGCCTTTTTATTGTGGAAAATTGTTGTAAAAGAAAAGAAATGAGGGCTCGTAACAACGTCATTATGGACGGACCTTGGCGAGAACGTTTCCATTGTATTGAAACGGTCACACCTCAGTCGAGCAATTTGCATATAAAATATATAAATTGTTCTATTTTATTCTCCTACAAATCTCGAATATTTATAGTCACCTAAATGTATATAAATATGCATTATTATTGATAAATAAAAATTATTGTTAGCGCATCACTTCAGAACGACTACACCTATTTGGCTATTTCTTTTTTTGTTGTGTTTATAATTAATAGCGTCAATAGTGATATCTAAATATTTATCTAAATATTGATAATAGAAATTAGTTTGGTTTCACATTTCTTGACACCCCGAACAATAATTACGTACATTTGTATACAGTTCCTTAATTAGTCAAATATATCATGAAAGTATCAATATTAGATATGCACAGGCCTTTATACTACGTGTCGCTAGTCTGACGCAAGCTGCAATGCAACGCAATGCGATCGGTCACGGTCACTAGCATGTCAAATTGTAAACTAATCTCCTGCCAAAATACCGCTCAACACGCCTACAAGAGTTTTCACTTCAATTATTGCAAGTTATTCGGATGTAATTAAGTAATGGCTGTCTATCTATTTGTTTGTATTTGTTTGTGCACACATTATTGCCAACGTACGATAAAACGTAGCCAAGAAAACAGGAAACATACCCTCGAGAAACATTTAGTCTATTTTTAATTAAAATTGGTTCACTCTATCAAAAGTGTGCCGCATCATGCAAATGCTATATGTTATATATAACGGTGACATTTAATTTTATTATTATTTTTAAATATTTTGTTCTTATATAAAACACGATATCTTTTTTTATATCATATAAGAGGCAAACGAACAGGCGGGTCACCTGTTGTTAAGCGATCACCGCCGTCCATAGACACTAGCAAACCCAGAGGAGTTGCAAGTGCGTTGCCAGCCTGTGTTTGGGGTATGGAGAGTAAGGGAGAGGGGAAGGGAGAGGAGAGGGGAGATGAGTCTCCGGCGTTCTCACTGGCCCAACGAAACGCAACAATGCAAGCACTGTTACTTCACGTCGGTTTTCTGTGAGAAGGTGGTGCTACCTTCTTCATTGTGGTGCTTCATTGTCCATTGGGGCTTACTATCTTCATTTCATATACACTTATTTATGTTTTAAGGAACTACGATTTTTATAAGAGAGAGTATAAATGAAGGACATTGTACACAGATTTTGTAAGAAAAGTATAAAGTTTTCTTTCAATTTTGTCACGTTCTTTTCTCTGTAAGAGGAAGTCGCAGGAACCAACTAGTATAGATATAATATAAACTGTCAAGAATAATGACTATGTAGAAAAAGCGTGCGAAGCCACGAAGTATTGCTATAGTTTCCTATAAAAAATACTTTTTGGTAGAAAGCTGTCGAGATTTGTCGAGTTTATTGTGATAATTATGAGCATAATTGTGACTTTTGTTTTAAATTCATTATCTCATTACACAGTTATTTAATTGTATGATAAAGTATGAATTAAACGGCCGTACGTAAAGTGTTGTCTGCATAATTATTTATCTGCATTGTGTTGCTAAATTCTTATTAATATTTTAGAGCGTATAAATAAAATTGTCGAACTAGAAATCGGCATCCGATAATCCAATTAGCGGGAGACAGGAAAAGCCCCGACATGCAGAAATTCATGTTAAAAACTTTTGCAAACTTTTAGAAACTGTTCATTGAATTGAGAAATACACTTTTCACTTTGACTAATTGATGATTGTGCATATGCTAAACATAACCTGCTAAAATTGTTACATACTTTTATTTTATTTTATTTAAAATTTTAAGGAATTGTTTGTTTTTATCTGTAGTTAAATTACAGTATGTGACAAATTATAAGCTAAAATATAAACACATAATGCGAGTAAAACCGCGTGGCACAGACTGTATAAAAGCAACATCGTTCTAGCTAAGATTGTAAAACATCTACTAAATATCGTATTTACGAGATTTTAAAGTTTCGTTCGAGTTTCTAAAAGTGAGATTCCGTTTCATACAGATTATAAAATCGTTGAATGTAAAGTTACGAATTACAATTAGGCAATAACTTTCATTTTAACCGACTCACACTTCAGCACTAAGAGGTCAAAGAATATTTTATCAGAATTAATTTAATTTCATCACTCCTTTACCCTCTCAAAAGAACTCATTTGTAAAACAGTGAAATACATACTTGTTACTTAAACTTTTCATTGTAATTACCATTACAGCGTATTAAAGTGAATCACTATACTAGGTGATTGTTTAAAGTTTAACACCCTTCAATCCTGTAGTACTTAGTGCATGGTCACATTTAACATTTTTTTTTTCGAAATGTCTACGCTATTGACCCAGCAATGTCTTAACAGCTTCACCGAACTACCCACACTTAACATATAATAATATCAAAACAGAGACTAATAAACAACAGAGAGAACCTTGGTTAAAGTTTATTCTAAAACCTTTAAAAATATAGAAATAGTGCTTTTCAACGTAAAATTAAAACGTTAAAATTAACACGTTAAGTTAACACCTTGTTTCAATGAACTAAATTAAAGGCACACTTTTTATGGTTAATCATTAGGTAACTGCTTCTTGTAGGAACGCCGCACGGTCAAACAAAAGGAAGTGGGGTGAGGGTCAAGGTACGGGACTCGTCCTGGACTGGACGCCGACCGTGATTCGTTCGTTTCGATGTTTATTACACAATTTATTTTTGTTTAAATCATCTGATGTTGAGTGTATATCAGTCTTGCGTTTCTCGAGATAATTAGGTCAAATATTAAGCACCATTTTTTAAATTGATTTAGAAATAGAATCGACTAATGATTATCCTGTAAAATATTACTGGCGACTAAACAGTCGCGCTGTGCAAGACATTAAGAATTTTTATATTTTCCTTATTCTTTGTTTTTCCGCGGCTTTGTTTTCGTGTTTTATTGAATACTTAACACGAAAATCACTCCGTATAATTTTCCAAGTCTCAGGTTACCTCTTTACTAACTGACTTTGACTACTAGCGGAACATGAATTTATTATTGATTTTATAAATATTTTTGGAGACTTTACTACAATATATTATCTGACTCAATTATTCCCTTCTTTGTGTGGAGATTTTTTAACACAAGCAAAGTGGTAGAGCTATGGTGAAGCTATTATTGGTTTCAGCATGAATGGGTCCGGGGTGGCACCACTCTCTCACAGAAATCCGACGTGAAGTAATAGTGTTTGCATTTTTGCGTTTCGTTAGGTCAGTGACAATGCCGGAGACCCATCTACTCTCCCTTTTCCTCTTCCTTACTCTCCTCTAACCCCTCTCCCTTTCTGTCCATCCCCACAAACACAGGTTGGCAACGCACTTGCGTCTCATCTCGGGTTGCTAGTGTCTAGACGGCGGTGATCGCTTATCAACAGGTGACCTGCCAGTTCGTTTGCTTCCTATATGATATAAAAAAATAAACTCTATTTCTTCACTTTTTGCTTTTATAGTAATTTTACAAACACCTACGTTGATAACACCTTATTCTAACAATTACAAAGAACAAAAACATGGATTACTCAAATAAATGCAGCCGTCTTGAAGTGTTTCGCTTACATACATTCGGCGAATGGTTTTTACTATTTTTATATATAAGTCAAAGAAGTTTCAATTCATCCGTATGCATACACTGATACACGTGCTGTTTTTTATTTATAGCTTATTTATAATTATTATTCGGGAATCGAAATATAACCTGTCGAATTCGAAGTCAATCATCACTCAATTCGAGTACCTACAATTAATGTTGGAATTCGTGACCGTACATCCGCGGTTAACCTCCACAGAACTATCCGTTTAGATTTACTGCGTTCTCATATGAGATTTACGGATGTCATTTATTATTCAGTATCTGTTACAATCACGATTTATGAAACACTCTTGGGTATGGTTTCATACGAATAAATAAACTGAAGTTCGTTGTAATCATATCCTATGATAAATAATTGCGTAGCATTCAGGTGTTTTTTTTTTAGTAAAGAGTGTATAAGAGTGCACTGAAAAGTTAAGGAGTTGGTCACTTATATCTTCTATACATATAATAAAGACGTAAATGTAACGTATCTGTATTATTTCATTATTATTGTAAAAAAATGTTGCATTAGTCTAGCAATAAGTAATAAAAATATTAAGAAATCTAAAATACTGTGTTCATAAGAAAACCCATTCAAGAAAATCGTATAGCATATCTTCGAGTAACATTTAGACATAGTTTCATTAAAATCGGTTCACTCTATCAAAAGTTATTGTAATTTTAATGTCGACGCGACTCAAGTACGAGAGAAAAGTAAATGAACTTAATACATTTAGATTACTTTATTAATCACTATATTTTACATAAACTTCTTTGAGGACAAAGCCGCGGGCACACCAAGTTAAGAATATTTTAAAAGTAATAAAGACATTTGATAATGTAAATTTTCAAAAAAAAGAATTAACCGACTTCAATATTAATCAAAGGCATAAAAATAAGGCACTGAAAACCGGAAAATAAATAGTTTATCAAATTAACCAAATTTAATGAAACATATGCCTTTGTACCTAGATGTAGATGATATGATTTTCGGTTGGCACCGATTTCCAATGCATCTCTTGGTAGCACACATATTCATATGTTTTATTAAATTTGGTTAATTTGATAAACTATTTATTTTCCGGCTTTCAGTGCCTTATTTTTATGCCTCTGATTAATATTGAAGTCGGTTAATTCTTTTTTTTTGAAAATTTACTTTATTTTTCCATTTTTAGTGTACATAATTTTTTCTTGTATAACATGTGGGTCACCTGATGGTAAGTGATCACCGTCGCCCATGGATACCTGCATCACGAGAGGAATTACAGATGCGTTGCCGGCCCTTAAGAAAGGAGTAGACTTGTTTCTTGAAAGTTGTGTTACTTTGTCAGGGATCCCATAATCAGAACCTAACCAAACTCTCATCAAACTACCCTTGAAGAACACCCTTTACAATAAAAAAGGAATCATCGAAATTGGTTGGCATGATATTGAATTATTCGTCTATTTGTCGTATACACACCAAATGCAAATTTAACACTTATACGGTTTTGCACTGGATGCCGTTGACAGAACTGGACCAAAAAAAAAATGGGACCACACGGGAAGCACTAGCTTTCAAATAAAAAAAGAATCTTCAAAATCGGTTCAACCAGTCAAAAGTTATGAGGTAACAAACATAAAAAAAAAAAAAACATACAGTCGAATTGATAACCTCCTTCTTTTTTTGAAGTCGGTTAAAAATAGAACTCTGGCTTTGTATTAACAGTATGCTCTATCTGTTTGTTATTTGTTTTAACATTTTGGCGCCATTGACTTTTTGTGTGCCTTTCTTAACTGTATAGTTTTTTTTGGGGACTTTTAATTAAATAATAGGCATGTTATCTTATTTGTTAAGTCTATAAAGTAACGTGAGTTTAAACATAAATAGATATTAAATCCACCTGAACCGAGATTAAGTTTACATGTTTTAATCTGTGGTTATTTTTTTAAACTGATTAGGTAGTGACTGCACGGTATCTGATCGAAAGTATAGTATAATCCATAGGTAATGGCAATCGTTCCTATCATGCAGACCTTTTTTTTTTTTTTTTTTTTTTACGTGGTGAAATCCCTAACGGATACCCACCCTCCCTGGGGAGAGAGTGGGTTATATCCGAGTCGCACGGACTAAAACCCCACGGTGAACGTCTTCCGCTATTGTTGGGGCGGCACGAGATCTCTATAGACTTCATCGTGCCGCCCCAGCGGTGTGGCCCAGCGGCAGAAGTGCCGCCGCCGGGCCTCGTCTTGTAAGGAGACAGCCGGGT
>JACEII010000035.1:1632597-1653941 GCA_014332785.1 Antheraea mylitta
ATATAATCCTAACATTACTCCTGGATTACGTTCATCATTTATAAGAGAACATCCATAAATCCCACTTCGTAGACAAAGTCATGAAATTTATTTAATACTTTCAGCAATCATGATACAATATGTAATATTCAGCATTAAATACGCATAGCGATTATTATGAAAATAAGATTTACATAGCACTCTCAAAAACTGGATCTGTGACTTGTACCAATTTTTGTAAATTATCAATTCAATCAACCTGAATATCATCATAGTGAGATCAATTTTTTCATCATTCAATCAATCAATTCAATTTAGATCAATTAGATTTAGATCAATTTAGATCCATGTTTTTAGCTCGATTGTTACTGTACTCTTAGTCAGTCTTTTTAGCCAATCTAAATATAGATGAAGTTCGACCTTGCTCATAATATAACCAAGACTTTAATATAAAACAAAGTTAAAATCATATAGAAATGTAAAATTAGCGTTTATGTATCCTTATTTCGATGTTATGCTTATAATGCAGTATGTATTTATACCTGAATTTGTGTCCTGAACGTAGTTAAACTTTATGGTGCAGTCGTGTATTAACTAAACTTTGTCCAAAAGAATTAAACCGTGAACAGGTATAAACGATCCGACTAAAATCAAGAATTATGAGTAATTTTTTCTCAGTAACAAAATACTACTTTCTGCCATCGGCTTCGTTCGCATTAATCCATTCGATGCCCTCTATTGACAAAAAGTTTGTGCCATATGTCACAGATTTTTATGGTGAATTACGGGTGAAAATATATCACTGAATTTGTAGTGAGATCTTCTTCTATTTTATTTTTGGCAACCAGTCTTCTAGTAGACTATTACTGTCATTGTCAAGTGAGTAACGATATTATAAGTTTCTTGATATAATTTCAATGAACTAACAAGATGGTGGCCGCCTTGTTAGAACTTTCCAGGGAATTTTGCAAGTCAGTATCCATGCTCCGTGGTATTGTTTCCAATACACTTCACTTGTGCACAATAACGAAACTATATTGCGTAAAGCACCACCATCATTACATAATATAGAGCCAAATAACACAAGATTATGAATAAAATATAAAATCCATTACATGACATTCCAAGATCCCGCCAAAAACTCTCCTTTGACATTTTAATCTTATCTATATTTTATAACAGTAACATTGACACATGATAAAAATATTATATATTGTACAGTGAAACAAAAAAAAACGGTAACATTCATTAATAGAACATACATATAGGTTCATGTATACCACAGGCACTCGGGTGCGTTGTAGGTACACAGATGAAACTAGTCAAAACGTACATGGTTACGTTGCTGGCATGGAATGGATTAAAGTAAATATAACCTATCTCGCAGGAATAGTACTTTTCTTCTGGACGAAAGATACCGTGTACCTTTTTTGATCCCTTGACAACGTATGGGAAAAATTTCACGATGATCAATTGAATAAATAAAAGAAGTTGTTACTGGTGTCAGCATGAATGGGTCGAATCACCCGGGGTAGCACCATTCTCTCACAGTAAACCAACGTGAAGTAACAGTACTTGCATTGAGGCATTTCGTTTGGTCAATGCAGCCCGTTTTCCCTTCTCCCTCCCCTCCCACCTTCTTCCGCTCCCCCTTCCTCAACAAACACAGGCTGGCAACGCATTTGCGGTTCCTCTGGTGTTGCTGGTGTCTATGGCCGTTGGTGGTCATTTAACATCAGGTGACCCAGCATTTCGTATGCCCCATATAGTAAAAATAATAATTCAACCTCCAAAACTCTTTAGTTCCTCAACAGATTTTTTTGTGTTGCAGCTATTATGAGCATGCGTGATATTAGTAAAAAATTAAAAATCTTTTTTTGTTCTTAATTTTAAGAAACTTCAAACATTAATCAATTGTGTTTGAGTTTCGACCATTTTACGAACACTAGTAGGTATATATAAAATTCGATGTTGGTGTGTATCAATTCGACATACACGAACACCGTGTGGCAGATCACCAGAAAGTTGGCACAACTCTGTGTTTTATCAAGAAGAAAGTTTTCATTTTACCTCCATTTTACCAAAACTTGCCGCTAGTTGACGCCGTAACCATTAACTTCTGTACCATTACTTTGATCGCCACTAAAATATGTAGAAAATATTTACAGAACATTCATTTTTATATAATTCAACTGTTTATTACACAAAATGATACCAAATATGTATGAATACGCGTACATAACTATTTATATATATCATTTTTACACTAATGTATACTAATATTATAAATAAGTAAAGTTTAGCAGTTTGTGACGTTGTAGGGGGTAATCTCCATAACTACTGGTCCGATTTGAATCAACGAAGTAGTGAACTTATATATTATAAGAGTGATTTAATAAATATTGATAGGAGTTCAAATTTTAAAACAAAAGTGGGTATATTTATTGAGGGTATTAAACACTCGTTAAACACACATACATATACACAAAAATATGCATACACACATGAATAAACACAAATACATATGTATATATACCTTTTTATTTTAATATGTTGTTCACGTCATAATTAATCTTAAAATAAACACTTAATTGATTAAATATTAATTTTATTAAAATAAATTTTGGCTAAACCAATGATAATAACTACGCATCTAGATTCGAATTAAAAACTGTTGAGTATTTATAAAGAAATAAAAATAAAGGTTACATTCAAATTAAATGAAAAGTAAGAAAACCGCGCAGTCTGTCTGATGTTACTGTAAGTCGTACACACAACTTGCTTCATCGGCCAGTCTACCGTTAAAGCCTCCGTGAGCGGTCGTCTACGTCGTAGCCGACTGTAGCAGTAGCTCGTAGTTCGTTTGACATTACGTAGTGTTGGAAACAATATAATTAAAAGGAACCTTTGTAAATATGTCATTGTATAATATTACTGTTATATCCTGTGCTGTGTAATTTTAAATCATATATAAACTAAAAGAAAGTAAGTATTTAAATATCTTCAGAGTTCTGGTCGGAAAAATAATCTCATATCATATTATAATATTTTTTATATTGTGTTGTAAATAGATTCTAAATTGTATGTATTATCAGTTTAAATTTTAAGATAAACTAGTGGGCGCCCAGTGGTCGACATTCGACCACAGTTATTTGATATTTTAAAGTTTGAACTTTATTATGGTTCTTTTGTCAAAGGGTATACGTCTATAATCAATGTTTTTTTTTATTTAAATGACTACGCTATTGACCCAGCAAGGTCTTAACAGCTTCACCGGACTACTAAGGCGAGCACTTAAGGCACTCAGCCGGTTTTATTTTGGCAACCAGCTCAAGGGTGCACGGCACACCTCGGCTTGGCTGTTGCCTGTTGCATGCAAAATCACGACCTATCTTAGCTAACCTAGCTAACTATTCATATATGTATGAGTTGTTGAAACATATATGTGTATCAAGCATACACGCCTCAACAACTTCTCCATATATTTATTATCAGAAAATTGAGAGTTTTTCAGTTCGATAAGGGAAAAAAAAGAAACCCTTCCACTTTCATGTGTAAGCGTGTCGGCGTGCACGTTTGTGGGGGTGATCGTGTAGTGTTGTAGCAGTGGTGTATATTTGTGTGTCACCGTATCGCGCAAGCAACGCACTCAAGGGCTCTCTACCGAGGGATCGAACCTAGGCTTGAGCCGCTGCCATGGGAGGGCTAATTGGGTATAATCAAAGGTTTTCATCATGGTTACTCAGTTATTTGCCATGATCTATAACTATATAAAAATTTAAAAAGATCTATGTGTAAATGAAAATTGAAATTAATTATAAATTGGAAACAAAAACCACGTGGTAAAGCTCAAATTTTAACCAAACATAACTTTACGAAAATAAAGAAATTTATCACAACCCATGAAACTTTTTCAATTAATTTTACACGACACCATGGGGTGGTATTTCTGGGTGATATTGAATTAAATGTAGTCTGTTCATTATGAGAAATAGTGATACGCCCAGTATCATCGTTTGGAAAAGTAATGGATGCACAATACAATCAAATGGTGAATCTAAGACAAAGACATTTTTAATACTATCATTAGCTTTTGAAAATATATTATTTTTTGTTGATACAAAAGGTTGAATTGCAACATTGTAACCGCGGAGGTCTAAGTCATGGATTACTTTTATGAACAAAATTCTTATTATGATTATACAAAGTATTATTTGGCTCATTTTTTTATTACTTCATCATTTGAAGTGAGTTCACGATAAAAAATAATAAACATCACAATAATAGTTATATTTTATAATATAATTGTTGAATGTAGGATGAAAAATGGTAATTAGAACGTAAGAGTTAAAAAATACATATAGTCAAACATAGCAATCTCCTTCATAACCTTTTTTGAAGTTCGTAAATAATTGACGGCTGTCAAAATGTCTTTTTTACTTACATATGAGTATATGTTGTGTAAAATTCGAGTAGTAGTATGAGTAGTGCATATTTTAATTAATTTAATATACTTCTAATGTATTTTATATAAAATAAACAGCTTTTTGCACTTCTCCGGTATATAAACTTTAACTATGCCAAATTTCAAGTTCACCCGTTGACGGGAAATAGGTTAAAAAGGGTACAATTTTTTTGCTTCACGTATTAATATACAGATACTAATCTATATAAAAATATACCAACATATAGTCGAAACTAATGGGGCTTAGGACCGTGAAAATTTGGGTAATTGAGATTATTTTCGAAATTGAAACGCGGTTGTTAAAATCAGTTATTCTTTTATATATATTGACATAAAATAAAGACGTGATAATAATTACTGTAAAAATCTTCCGAAACTGCGGGAAATTACTAGTTAACGTAGTAAAATAAATAAACCTCTAATATTATAAATAATATTGGATGTAGTAAACTACATCCAATCGCGTTACTCTATGCATTATTTATGTAATTTCTAATTAAATTCAATAATGTATATAGACAACACAGCTTCGCCCTTGAAAGTCCTAAGATATACTATAAATAGTGATTGTATTAATATCTCTGAGACTATTACGATAAAAATAATCTATTAAATGAATATATGAAATTTTGATAATATATTTCTTTTTTAAAAAACATATTAACAAATGATGTCACTAGACTATGAATATGTAATAAAATATTTGAAGCAGTTACCACAACCGTTAAAATGTTGAAAGTTTATAAATAAATCATAAATAAAGATTTTTTTTTTAATTTTTCTGAATATAAAAATGCATTAAGTTACATAAATATTAATTTCATATAAGCGTAACCTAAGTATATTAAAGTAATACAAATTATTCACTAACCTATACCTGCAACATCGTTCTCAAGATAATGGTTCTAATGATGTTTGATTGATTGTTCTATGTATGAGTTAAATAATAATTTAAATTTTTAAATTTAAATTAAAAAACAATAAATTAAATAATTTTGAACGCATGCGTATTCTCTAATCAAATTATTCGTCTACTTCCCGAGATTACTAGACGAAAATTGTTATCATGTAACAAACTGGTAAATAGCCGTGAGTACACCACACCTAATTTTATCAAATAAACACTACTTTTCAAGCTATATTCAAATATGTAACAGATTCCCGTAGTCGCTGTCACATTTTGTAGGTACTACAAACTTTTAAGATATGTCTTGGCACACTGTAGTGCGAACTTAGCATTGATATATTAAGGGTGTTTATTTTATGTCACGATTATTATTTTGTAGTCTAATATAAGTTCCTTATTTTACGACTGTTGTGTCTTCGTATTATATCTTACTATTTTTATTGCATTAATGTTAGTTACAATAAACTCGATGTTACCAGATGATACAATACAATACCGTAAATTCAAGGGCGACGAAAATAACATAGTGCATGACCACAAAATTTTATTTAAATTTTTTTTAGAAAATATCCACTACGCTTTTTTTTATTGCATCACGGCAAAATTACTGCACTATGCCTGATGGTAAGCACAGTGCAATCCAAAAATAATAGCGACCACCGATTAACACACTATCCATCGCCGGTCGCCACTATCATGCCGGCCTGCAAAAAGCTGGATATGCACAGGCTGATCCCGAAACGCGACCCGCAGAAGCGAATCACTATTACGGGCTTTTTCGCCATATACATGGTGGTTGCGACCCAGTCAGGCTGTAAAACCCTACCACCCCGCTTTCGCCATTGCCACGTTCGTTATTCAGCAGGGTGCACCACGTGCAGGTGAGGTTGGCTTGGGTGTCTCAAGTCTTATGATGTTATTTGACACCCCTTATACCACAAACTGTGGTTTTATTACGATTTCTTCCTCTAGCTCAGACTTAACGTAGCAATAAAATTAAATATGTCGATGCGATTCCCGAAACAAGCCACCTTTGGCCCATAATTGCTTAATTATTAATTCTTACATAAATAAAGTCGAAGTGTCTATTGTTTGTTCAAGGTAATCTCCAAAACGGCTGAACGCATTTTAACAAAGATTTTACCGTTATATAGTGGAGTTTTTAAAGTATTTTCTACATACATTTACAGTCCTAGCCAAACTTCTAGACAGCTTTGATTATAGCCATAAGTTTGGGATTTCGTATCATATAGTCAATAATTTAATACAAAACTAAGTTAAAATATTATGCTAGGAATGTAATATATATATATATATATATATATACATATATTAAATTCCTGTAATATACATTTATTATTAACAGATAACCATCTGTACCAAATATTTTCAATAATCAGTGCAGTTTGCGCTGGCGTCTATGATACAGTCTCAAGACTAGTACAGACGTCAACGTAATCTTAAATTGGCACCGTCAGTGACATTTTAATTCTCTAAATTATTTATGTAAAACTTATTAAAAAGAAATTATTAATATTATTATATATATGTATAATAAATATATATATAATAATAATATAATAATTATTATATATATATATTCTATAATCTGGCATTTACTTATCCTTATGTTGTTTCAATATTATACATATAGTATAATACCTATTTATAACTAAATTTGTATTTGCGATACTTATTCAGGGCGGTCAACAAGTTTGACGCGAATTATACGTATAAATATATATAAATATATTAAGTACTGCCTGTACTTAAGCAGTAGTGATAAAATAAAACAGAGCTTAGTTAAAGTCGACTAACAAAGATACAGCAAGTATTTTTTATAATATAACAAAATCATTTTCATGAAAACATAGTTACAGTTTGATAACTAGTATATTATATTATTATAACGATATAAACCTTTTATAATACGATGATATTTAGTCGAGACGTAACTCGTTTAGCTGAAGGAGTAAAACGTGGTTTAATAAAGTTTATCGTTTAAAAAAAACACATAATGTTATAATTTTAATAGATAATTTAACAAATGCTACTTATCTTTCACATAAATTCATCATCATCATCATTACCCTTATCCCACCTAAGTAGGGTCGGCACAACATGTTTTCTTTTTCCACTCTCTCCTATCAAATGTCATCTCAGTATTCACACCTTTTACGCACATATCATTTTTCACACAATCCATCCACACCTTTTTCGGTCTTCCTTTACTCGTATATCCATCCACCATCATACTCAACACTTTTCTAGTCACATGGTTTTCATCTCTTCTCATGACATGCCCATACCATGCTAACCTATTACTTCTCAACTTCTCTGTCACCGGTGCTATTTTCAAACTTCCTCTGATATACTCATTCTTAATCTTATCCATTCTAGTCACACCACACATCCACCTTAACATTCGCATCTCTGCCACATGTAATTTCCTCTCATCCGTTTCTTTCGTAGCCCAGAACTCAGATGCATACAGCATGACCGGTCTTATCATGGTTTTATAAACTTTCCCCTTGAGTTTCAAAGGCATTCGTGGGTCACAAGCTACCCCAGACACATTTCGCCATTTCATCCATTCTGCATTTATCCTGTTCCTCACATCCTTATCAAAGCCACCGTCGTTTTGTATAATTGAACCGAGATACCGAAAATTGGAGCAAGCTTGTAAGGATACACCATTTAAGGCTATAGGAGAAAAACTAGATGTACCACCAAAGTCGCAAAACAAGTATTCAGTTTTTGTTCTACTAATTTTTAAACGGACATTCTCCAGGTTTTTTCGCCATTTTTCCAGCCTGCTCTGGACATCGTTAGCGTCCTCTCCGATAAGAACAATGTCGTCAGCAAACAGCATACACCAAGGTGTATCCTCCTGTATGTCTGATGTTAATGCATCCATAACAAGAAGAAATAAATAAGGGCTTACGGCTGAACCCTGGTGTAAACCTACTGCCACATTGAAATCATCGGTAACTCCAGCTTCGGACCTAACTTGTGTTTTCGCTTGACCGTACATACCACGAATAAGTTGTAGGTACTTCCCAGACACTCTTTTCTTTTTCAAAGCCCACCACAAAACATCTCGAGGTACTCGATCATATGCCTTTTCCAGATCAACAAACACCATATGCAAGTTCTTATGTACACGTCTGTATTTTTCGCACAATTGCCGAAGTGCAAAAATGGCATCGGTTGTCGCTCGTCCACGCATAAACCCAAATTGATTCTGCGTCACTTCAGTCTCATCTCTTATTCGTCTCGCTATCACTCTTTCCCAAACCTTCATACTATGTAACATGAGCTTTATTCCTCGATAATTGTTACAGTCCTGCACATCACCCTTATTCTTAAAGATAGATACTATTATGCTATAACACCACTCATTTGGGATCGCTTCTTCCTGTAACATCTTATTAAAAAATAAAGTCAGCCACATCCATCCATCTACTTTTAAAAACTTCCATACTTCAATATCTTTCACATAAATTAAAAAACCTAAAAACAACATTTTCTAGATTGATTAAACTGATTAATATCACTTATATTAATCGATCTAGGCACAGTTTACAACATGGATTAATTGTTCACAGCGATCCAAATAAGCATGTTACTTTGTTATTTTGTTTTGTTATTTCCAATAATAATGTTATAGAAGATTAGCTTTTATTCTTGATATTTGACTTATCCTTCGGAAAGTATTCTTTCTATTCATGTCTTTTTTTAAACGTAATTATAATCGTTTGAGAAGTTAAAGCGTGAAATCGTAACAAACAAACAAAGAAACATTAAAATTTATGATACTAGATTTGATAACGATTAAAGGCAATTAAAGGCAAAATAAATAGTACCTGGGCGACCGAGCCTAGCTCGTTCTTCAAAAAACATTTTTAAATTAAAATAAACTGTTAGGTTTACCTCATAAAATTACCATTTTTTTAGAAAAAAAAAAAATATCTTTTCTGCTGTCACTCGGATTCGAACTGGGGTTACATGGATTTTCAAAGCAACCGATTTCCATCTGAGCTATTTTTGTTTTGATAGGGGCCGCGAAATTTACCATTATATTCTAGCTATATTTTTTGTTTGTTTTCTGTGAATAAAATCTAGCTAGATCGATTTATCGTCCCCGAATTCCCCGTGATTCCGACTTTCACTTGCAATTTAGTTCTAATTTTAAAAAAAGGATTGGAGATTCTATAAAACCTGAAAAACGTTTCGTTTTTTAATGTTATCACATATATATTCATTCACATATGATACTTAACTTGAAATTTATAAAGACAGTCTGCATAAGTAGAAAGTCTTCCACAGGCCTTTTTTGTCCTTTTCGAGGCACTCTAATTTTTGAAAGTTGGAAGTCCATAATTTTTTTGTACCTCAAAACATGCCGTAGTCCGGTGAAGCCGTTAAGATCTTGCTAGGTCAATAGCGTAGTCAGTTCGAGAAAAAAAAAAAACAAAACATGCAAAAATTTACACTTTGTTATTTTGGGTATTTGCGGTTGACTCTGTTATAAAATTTTCAGAACAAAAACCAACTTAGGGCATTTTTTCGATATCTTCGAATTTCCCTTTAAATGCTCTGCGTGGTCCATCAAAAAAGCCCTGGTCTTTCATATGGGTATATTTTAAGTTTATTTTCTTACTTTAAATTATGGGCATTAATTTAAAGTAATAAAGATTATTCTAGAATCAATATTTTTACAGTTTTCAAAATGTATTTAAAAGAACATAAGCGTTGAAGTACGTATTTTGCTAAGGAATATGAGTTCGATATTAATAAATTATCTCCCAGATTTTCATGCATTGATTTTACTTGGTAATAATATTTTTGAAGAGTAAATATTCTGTAATCTGTAATAAAATATCTTGTCATAGTTAATACATTTCTGTATTTCATTTAATAGTTTGACATTCGTGTGTTTAAATAAATGTTGAATTATTTGAAAAACATAACATTTATTCTTACTACTCATTAGTAAAATTTTTAAGAAAAAAGATTCTCATAAAGAACAATCAAATATCATGACAAGAGTTCATAGTAATATTATTTTTCTCAAATAAGATAGCGTCCACAAAACTGATCCATTTAGAAAATATGCTTGAGTCATGATGAAATTAGGCACACCCTGTAGCGTTATTAATGAGTTTCCGATATTGGCCCCGCGCTGCCTCCGAATTTACCCTAAATTTTTGAAATAGACGTCTTTTTTACGTTCAGCATTTTTTCTAAATATCTCCATCTCATTCTGATCGATTTAATTTCTGAGTACAAATTTTTCTATGAAGCGCAAATAATTTCTATTACGTCATCAATTTTATAATCTCTTAATATTATATGACAGTACTAGTTTTTATTTAATGTAATCCTCGGGAACACTATTTTCTTTCCGGATGAAATAATTTCCATGACTTTCTTTGTACCCTTTACAATTGCATGCAATCTTTCATCACGATCAGTTTAGTAGTTGTAGTATACTGGCCATTTACATATCTTTAATAATCGCGATGGCTATGGAGTAAAACAAAAGAACGTATTGTGTTTGGGTGTGTTGGCGTCCCTTTTAAAAATAAACTATTTAATTATATTAGTGACTATAACTATTACAGTAGTTAAAGCATCGTAACAAATAGACCCACATCTATCTATACATATAATAATGTAAATCTAACATGTTCTGAACTTTTTCGCCAATACGCCAAAAAAAAAATTCCAGATGTCTAGGGAATAAGTAATAAAATATATTACCGCTAAAGTATTGAGTTAAGAATAATACCATAAAATAATCATACCGCATATCTTCGAGAATAACCTAGTCTTTGTTTCATTACAGTCGGTACACTCTATCAAAAGTTATTGTTATTTTAATGATGACGCGGAGTAACTACGAGAGGAAAGTAAATAAGTAAATGGACTTAATACATTCAGATGACTTTATTAATTACTTTTTATGACATAATGTTCCACGTGGACGAAGTCGTGGGCATAGCTAGTTTAGAATATTAGAGTTAGCTGATGTTCAAGATCTTGTTTATTTTAACATAGCAATTACTATTTATTCTCTACAACTCTTGTATCTAGTTTAAGTTACCTCTGTTACATTTTATCATTACTCTCTAGCCTACTAAGGCAAAGCGATGGAAAGTTACTAGGGTTAAAACTGAGTTATCACAAATCACGCAACTTTGTCTGCGTGAAATCAGTTACGACCGGTTCCACGCGTCGTTTCTCGTAAAATGACTTACGCATTTGTGGAAGAAATTTGGTCGAGGTGGACGTAGCGACATCTGTTTTTTAGCAATGATAATAATTTCGTTTTGTTTGAAATACGAACGACCGTTGAATTATTTCGATATTGTTCATGAAAAAAATCTAAAATAATGGACATAAATGGTACGATAGAGTCACGAAGATGAAAATTTGGTATTATAGAATATTTTCTGATAACAAATAAAAAAAATACAAAAAAATGTGGATAGGGACACCCTAATCCCCAAGAGGTATAAATTATACTTTACGATTTATTCCCACACCTATTATTCTCATATGTACCTATGTATATTAAAAAATCATAAAAATCGGTTGATCTGTTTTGGAGAAGTTTGAACACAAACACCGTGACACGAGATTTTTATATATGTGATATATAGATATAAGTATATGAATAAGTATATAAAATAATAGTATTAAAACTAAGTGTCAAGCTTGTTATATAAATATAAAACAGGTTCAACCATAGGTACTAAAGTGATGCGTTAACATAGAATCGGCCATCGTATTCTATTTATATTGGTACTTTTCTTGCGGAGTCCTCGATAAACAAATAATATTAATTCACAATTATTCTAATCAATGTTGGATAATATTACTTAATTAGGCATATTAATTACGATAAAATATTCTTGTTTGGTTCGAACGGCTGTTAACAATAAGTAATATTATACTACGCTTTCCGAAATATACAAGAGTGTAAATTCATCATAAATTTCTTTTGACGTTTTGATACTTGAAAATTAATTCATAATATTATTTATAGAAACTGAGTATCCGTAGTAGAGAATTACGAGCAAAGTATTAGGAAACGAGGACAATGAAAATCTTTATTGTCATAATTAATTTGATGGCTTATTTTCTGATTATTATTGTCCGAAACCCCTGTATGTCATCAATTATTATAACTTATACATTATATTAACATCCTGGACCACCGAGCCTAGCGCCAGCGAAATTTACCTTTATATTCTAGCTATATTTTTTCATTGCCTGTAAAAAGTTTTCTACGGATGAATTCTAGCTAGATCGATTTATCGCCGTTTCAGAGTCCTTGAATGTATAAAACTATACAAGAATTACTCGTTTAAAGGTATTAGATAGATAGATATATGAACTCTTTTACATAATAATATCTAGTAGGGAATGAATACACAAAAGAACCCTCGATTTGTGTTCAATTTTATCGGATCGTGACTATGCTTAATCCATACAATTAAAATAAAAGAGATCCACAATTGAATGCTCATCACGAAAAACTACTCGACAGATTTGAATTTTTTTTTTTGTTAACATTTTATGATACTCTGTACTTGTTTTATTAAATTTAACAGTGTAGCAAGCGATATCGTGCGCATTAAACAAAGAGAGGATGACCATTATTTACAAATACATTTTGAAAACAAGGTAGCCAAATTTTGCAAAGTAGAATAGCGATGTCCCTGAGGTATATAATAATCCATCAACAGTTGTCGCTGTAATGCCGGCCTGAAAATCTATTATCATCGGTCTGTAATATATTAACAGTAGGGTCATAAGCTTCTTCCTGAAGGAAGGTGTGGGCATAACACGCCAGTGCACGATGTATTGACGATTTCAAACTCCGAGACATCCACCAGTTCTACATTTTCCTACATACAGTAGTAATACAAGACTACTACTACTACATTTGTTTGAGAGAATGGCACTACCCCGGACGAGCTGACCCATTCATGCTGAAACCAGTTAAAGCATCAGTGTGGCTCTACCACCTACACCTACATACGATTGCCATATGTCAAAAATGAGAACCGAACTTACACGACAGAATACTTTATAATAGATACTTTAGGCCAATATAATATATAGTTTAATAATGTTAAACCCCGCTTGATTACACATAATACCCAACTTTAGGGGTTTCGCCCGTATTTGCCCGCTGAGCTAGATCCCGTGGTCGACCGCAAAGCCACAACGAACCCGGGGCATTTTAATCCTATGCTTGTCTTAGTTCGTATGCATAATTTGTAGACTTATAATGCTTCTAGGAGTGAATTGGAAAAGTACCTAATATTATAATGTGAATATGAGTTTGTTTGTTTAGCCATTTGTTAAGTTTTCACCCTTTAACTATTTAACCGATCTTCATTTAATGCTATATACATAGTTGTCAGAGGTACAGAAAAGGATATAGGGTACATTTTATCCAGAAAAAATACTTTTTCTTTGGTATACCTGAAATCTACGTTAACGCAAGCAAAGTCGCGGCCAAACTGTAGTTGAATACTGAATTAATTTCATTGTTAAAGAAAGGTTATAAATATGACATTTAAGACAAAATACGCTAAAATTCAAGAATAAAATAGCACGAAATCGCAAACAAAAATAAAGAAAGAGTCCAAGTCTTAAAGAAAAATTGTAGATATAAAAGCTTATTTTTCATTCGACGACAAAAAGCATTGGGATATTTAAGTTCAGCTCCAAAGCCGGTCCATTCACTTGGAGTGATTAATTTAAGGCATTAGATAGTGCCTGAAGTCCATTCGAGACCTAATGATGGTATAGTTTAGAAGCGATTGATCTCTGACGAACACATGTATTCACCGCACATATTCTTAAAAAGTAGGATATTCGCCTCCAAAATCATTAATCTTATAGAATTCAAAGACTTATGGATAGGTAATGTAAAGCACATGAGTCAAAAGTATATGTAAAATTTAAATTAGTATAATTTTTCAGTATCATACATTGCTAATACTAACTAAACCTCATGAGGTGCGTGAACAAAATATTTTGCTCTATTCCACATGGACAAAATCGCGGGTAACACCTAGTTTTTGGCTGATGAAATTCATTTCATAATAGGTTGTTTAGAGTCCTATTAATCAGATTCTTATTCATTTTATTTATTTAGGAAAACTTGTATCTGACACTAACAGAATAACAAAAACAGTAACATACAAAAGCAAATTATAAGTGTTCACATAGATATATTAACAAACAAAGATAAACGCAGCTGTAAATACAAATAAACATAATAATTACATAGAAAACGTTAGCATTAAAGGAAAAACATCTCTAGATAAAGATTGTCTAAAGTATGATACATTAGTTGAAAATAAATCTTGCATACATTTACAATACAATTACAAAATAACACAATTATAATTATATACTGAAACCATACAATATTTTTCTTTATTAACTTGACGTTGGCTTTCATGATGCTATTATGAACCCAGCCAGTATTATTAACAGCATAATAAATCCCATATAAAATATTTACGTTGAAATGTTATTAATCAATCGGCTTCAATTAAGGAGAAGGTCTCCGTTAAGGCGGGGTTACCGTGAATCTTCTGTGAGTAAAATCCACTCGCCACCCAAAATGGCGTTTATATGAACCCTCGGGGCAATTGGCACTCGTCACCGTTTAACGTGATTAACTATTTGGTACAGGATTACTCCATAATTAAATGGGTTTGTAACGATTTGTATATTCGTAGTATTAAGTAATTTCAGCTATATACTAGCAGTGCCCACGACTCCTGCCGTCGGAAATTTAATGTAAAAAACAGTGACGAATAAAATCATCTAAATATTTTTTTTTCTAAATGTAAACGCTGTTGACCTGGTAAAATCTTTACAGCTTCACCGAACTATATATAACTTAATATAATAATAATACAATAACTTTTGATAAAGTAAACCGATTTTAATGAAACTACGACTAAAAGTTACTCAACATGGTTTATGGTTTTTTGGTGAGACTTTATAGTTTTTGTATGTCATAGGAGGCTAACGAACAGGTGGGTCACTTGATGTTAAGTGATCACCACCGTCCATAGACACCAGCAACACCAGAGGAGTCGCAAGTGCGTTGCCAGCCTGTACTGGTGGGGAAGGGGGAGGGTGGAGAAGAACAGAGAGAAGATAGAGGAAGGGAGGTGGGTCTCCCGCGTTCTCACTGACCGAATGAGATGCAACAATGCAAGCACTGTTATTTTACTTGGGTTTTCTGTGCTCGGGTGGTATTACCCCGGGCGAGCTGACCCATTAATGCTAAAACCAGTAATAGCTACAACGCGGCTCTACCACCTGTTGTTTTATGTGTCTGTCTGTTTAAACACGCATCACTGTAGTATGTTCATAATAAGCCCTCACCACCAAGAAAATCTTAAAGGATATTCTTAAGTTACATTTAGTTTAGTTTCATTAAAATCGGTTCACGCTATCAAAAGTTATTGTAATTTAAAGGTTGATGCGACTCATTTACTAGTGATCGACATTGAATCGAATTATAGCATCAGCATGGCTCAAGCATCTACAAGCGTCGCTCTACCCACCTGGATGCAATACTTTACCAGTGATGCGTGTTCAAACAAATATAAAGACATTTGTAAAAATGATTTAAATGTATTTATTACTTATTTCGAAATATCTACAACATTTTTTTTCACAAAGATCTCAAAAGTACAGGCACAGGCTTACATTCTTAACCGACTTCGAAAAAGGAGGAGAAATATCAAAAACTTAAGTAATGAAAAGTGAAAAATAAATATAGTATTAAATTAACCAAATTAAATAAAATATATAAATATACATATATTGGAAGTCGGTGCCAATCAAAATTTCAAATTTGTTACAGATAAAAAAGTATATTACATTATACAAATATACATCACGAGACGTGAGAGTGGACTTAAATTTTGTACCTATGTAGATGATATGATTTTCGGTTGGCACCTACTTCCAATATATCTCTAGGTAGCGAAAATACTCATATATTTTATTTAATTTGGTTAATTTAATATTATATTCATTTTCACTTTTCAGTGCTTTATAAGTTTTTGATATCGAAGTCAGTTTAATTTTTTTTTGTAATTTTTTTTTTATTACATGTATTGAAGAAGGTATAGAATATGATTATACTCGATCTAATTTTGGTATATTCTGTTTTGTAAGTAACACTTTTTTCATATTTTATTCATTGTTTCAGGTTTAATATAAAACAAATGGAATTGAAGAACATGAAGGTATGTGTTATATATATTTCTAACTGTTAAAGTCTGAATAATTAGGTACGCCTAATTACCGCCATTTATCGTTAGTAAGAAGTTTTTATTACATACAGGTAGTGGTTTTTAGAATAATTTATGTTAATAGGCGTTAAGAAAACCAGAGACGAGTAAGTAATTGCTTTAATGTATATTATACCTAGAGTGTCGGGCAGATGTTATCTCGCCCTGATAATATAAAAAACCTTGAAAAACTATGTACTTAAATCGTCCTTATGAATCATTTTATCCATTGGTGAAAACAGCATGTAATCAATGAAGCGATGTTCAGTAGTTTTCGAGTTTATCGCGATCAGACAGAAAACGTGGCAGAGAACTTTGTAATATAAAATGTAGTAATATTATATAAAAATGTACTATGCACGCGATATCTTTATGTGACGAAAAATGGCATAAACACTGTCGAATAGCGTAGGAGTGAGACATGAGACATTTGGTTTTCCCCCTTCTTTGTAAGACTTTTACCATCTATGGACTACATACATAATTTTGATGTAAAACATTTATACGCGCGAGTAAACCTGATTTTAGCTTGGCGCAGGCGGACCCTCTCATTGCCCACCTTCCCATTGCACAGGTCCGGCAGTCGAGAAGGAGACGGCCGGTGTGTACCCGGCTGTCTCCTTACAAGACGAGGCCCGGTGGCGGCACTTCTGCTGCTGGGCCACACCGCTGGGGCACCACGATGAAGTCTATAGAGATCTCGTGCCGCCCTAACCATAACGGAGGACGTACACCGTGGGGTTTTAGTCCGTGCGAGTCGGACATAACCCACTCTCTCCCCCCGGGAAGGTGGGTATATATAAAGGATTTCCCCACGTAAAAAAAAGGCGGACCTCCTCATTGGCTGTCTTCGTCAACGGAGGACCGGAAGCAGGATGTGGCGCTTTGCCCAACTCCTCCTGCCACCGTAGCCGGACCTGAGGGGATGTAGTCGGGGGGCTCATCCCCTCATTGCACAGGTCCGGCGGAAGATGAGGGGTAGCTGGCGTGTAACCAGCTGCCTCTCTATAAGTAGGAGTCCGACGGCAACCTTCCGCCGGCTGGACCGTTGGAGCGGGTATTCAAGGGGAATAGCGGAGAACGATCCCTTGCCGCCCCAACATCACGGTCTGTCGGTACACCGTGGGGTTTTAGTCCGTGCGAGTCGGACATAACCCATCCTCTCCCCCGGGAGGGTGGGTATCCATAAGGGATTTCCCCACGTAAAAAAAGCGTGGTGACGCAATACACGAACTTTGCACTATTAACAAAGTACTCGAAAGCTTTTGCAGCCCTATCCTGTATATAGTAACTAGTGTTACGCGGTACGCACCGATGACCTAGCGCCGTTTGATAAATGTCGTCAAACTCAACGCGTTTGCGCCTTGTTGAATCTTTGTAATTTGTAATTAATAAAAATGAATATTTATGTAATAAATAAATAAACAGTCATTATTTTATGGAACAAATATGTAAAGCTTTATCTTTTCATTGTGCCATAGCTGATTCCTGTCGTAATCTGTTCTTTTAGGCATATAATTTATTCCAAACAATTTGGATGTTTCACATCTGCTAGACGTCCCGTGACGGCTCAGTTTTTTTTGATTATTTAGTCAATTATTATGGTGATATTAGTTTAACTTTATATGAATCTGTGCATTGAGACTATATCCAGTATCGATTTAGAATAAAATAGCATAAAGTCAATGAATTAAAACTTGATATACTAATTTTTAACATTGATAGTTGTAATCGTGTTGGAGTTTATCCTTACATATTATAAAACAAAGTCTGTCTATGTGTCTGTTTGCGATAAACTCAAAAACTACTGAATGGATTTACATGAGGTTATCACCAGTAGATAAAGTTATTAATAATGAAGGTCCAGGTGTACAATTTATCAAGGCTTTTTGTATTATGATGTCGGGATAATGTCCGCAAGGCTCGCTAGCAATCTCATATACCTATCTGCAATGTTTTAAATACACATTGTTACTAGCAGGCCGGCAGGACATTGCCCTGCCTTGATATTAAAAAAAAATCTAAAATTCAACCGCAGTGCCACCTACCAGGTCCAATTGTGAATCTAAACCATTCTCGGATCCACTGGAACACACAAAATTTCATCAAAATCGTTCCAGCCGTTTAGGAAGACTTCAGTGACATACAGATGTACAGAAAAAAATATATATAAAGATACGCTATTGTATATTTAAAACCTGATGGCGTAACAAACAAAGCAAGAAGAAAATGACGTGTCGCAAACAATAATCCTAGCTAGAGCCGACTTCTAACTAAAATTATAAATGCAAATGTGTTTGTTTCGCTTTTACGGATTCACTACTCAATCGACTACCATGAAAGTGCATTTCAATAACATAATTGTTCTCGAGGACAAGAAAATTACGATTTTTTTTATATTAACAAATACTAATATTATGGCTGAAGTACAGAAAAATTACCTTGTGGTGTTGCGGAAAAAATCTGATGTACCTCAAAAACGTATGTTAATGCAAGCAAAGCTACGGGAATAGCTAGTGTTAAACTCTGAATAGTCTTCTGCTTATTAGTAAAAGCTTCATCAAAATTAGTTCAGCCTTTATATAATGAAAGTGATAAAACGATTGAAGTCACGGGAAAAGTTAGTATCTAATATTCTGAAATGTCCTATTTACTAGTAGAAACTTCACCAGAATTAGTTCAGCCACAATAAAAATCACCATAATAAAATCAAAAACACTAATTATATATGTAAGCCCGTTACAATACATTAATTTATTTCCTTGATAGAGCACAAAGGTACACAAGTAAACCGCACGACGTCTACCGATGTGCTTACCGACCAACTTATCTCTAACTTAACCGAACTTAGGGTATTTATTCAGCGAAACTTTAGTTCGGTGAACTTTTAAAGTACTTTAGCCCACTAGAACCCAGTTTGTTGTAACAAAGGTAGTTCCAACTTGTGTCTAACAAATGGCCATCCTAGTGGAATTAAATGGTGAGGAAACTTGGCTAACATTCGGGCCTCTGTTATGCTAATATTTGGCCTCGAGAGATGACAAATTGTGGTGCATTTATACGAAAAAAAACTTTACCCATACCGTAACTGTGACGAATGGTCTCTTGAGATCAGTTTTTATGTACATTTTCTCGTGTAAAGGATTTTTATCTTTCATTGTATATCAAAAGGTCAAGATTAATTTATCCTTTGAAAGTTTAAACAAAGCATTCGTTACTTTTTACAGCCTTTTGTATTGTAATTATAGAGTAAGAGTTCTAATGTAAATAATAAATCATTAAAACTGTGATAATAAAAATATATATATATTTACTTAATTCATTGATAAGCTGTAGAAGAGTACGTAATTGTATGTAATAAAATGTTAAACTAATTACACTCCTATTTTTTATTGAAATAGCCATTTCATATCCTTAATATATCGATAGGATCTAAAAATATTCATATTTCATCATTGTATAGTTTTGATCTAAATATTGTTAGAAACTCCGTAACAACCTATTAATATGAAATTATTTTTTCTAAAACAACCCAATACAAAACAAAACCGAGCTAAGCTCAATCATCCAGGTACTATCTCTATAAAACTTGGAATAAAATAAAAAATAATTGTGATTCGTTTTTTTCGTCATTAAAATTGAACCGTAAACCGTCTCGTTATTTGGCATGACGCTCTCTTATGCCGTCATGCCCCTTCTATGCCACAGTTCTTATCTCTCTTATGCGTGTACAGTATATGTATATATACTACTATCATCTGCCTGTGGCTTCGTCCACGTGGAATAATTACTATGTGCTAACGACAACACGCAGCGGAAGCTCTCAAGAGGAAAAAACTATTTTGAACTATTCTTCATTGGTGCTCCGCTCCTATTGGCTTTAGCGTGATGATATATAGCCTATAACCTTCCTTGATAAGTGTGCTATACAAAACTGAAGGAATTTTACGAATCGGACCAGTACTTTTTAAGATTACCCCCTAGAACTTCACCAGCTCACAATGTCACAAACTCACCAGATTTACCTCTTTATTATATTAATATAGAAGTATAGATTATATAAAACTACTAGCGGTTCTGGCAGACGTCATCCCGCCTTGATAATAAATAAATCATAAAAGTCAACCACAGCGCCAACTACCGGATCATATTGTGGATCTAAATTATTCTTGAATCCACCTGATTACACATAAAAAAATTCAACAAACTCTGTCCAGCCGTTTAGGAGCTCTATCTCAAAAATATGGACAGAAGAATTATATATACAACTACATGTGCCCATGACTTCACCCGCGTGGGACTTAGTGTAAAAACAGTGACAGGTAAATCATCAGAATATATTAAGTTCAATTTACTTCTATATTTTTCTCTCATAATTAATTCGCGTCGTCATTAAAATTACAATAACTTTTGATAGAGTAAACCGATTTTCATTTAAACTAAAACTAAATGTAACTGAAGGAATTTTACGAATCGGACCAGTACTTTTTAAGATTACCCCCTAGAACGTCACCAGCTCACAATGTCACAAACTCACCAGATTTACCTCTTTATTATATTAATATAGAAGTATAGATTATATAAAACTACTAGCGGTCCTGGCAGACGTCATCCCGCCTTGATAATAAATAAATCATAAAAGTCA
>JACEII010000035.1:1653951-1678435 GCA_014332785.1 Antheraea mylitta
GCCTTGATAATAAATAAATCATAAAAGTCAACCACAGCGCCAACTACTGGATCATATTGTGGATCTAAATTATTCTTGAATCCACCTGATCACACATAAAAAAATTCAACAAACTCTGTCCAGCCGTTTAGGAGCTCTATCTCAAAAATATGGACAGAAAAATTATATATACAACTACATGTGCCCATGACTTCACCCGCGTGGGACTTAGTGTAAAAACAGTGACAGGTAAATCATCAGAATACATTAAGTTCAATTTACTTCTATATTTTTCTCTCATAATTAAGTCGCGTCGTCATTAAAATTACAATAACTTTTGATAGAGTAAACCGATTTTCATTTAAACTAAAACTAAATGTAACTTAAGAATATGCTTCATTATTTTCTAGGTCGTAAGGTTTTATCGTGGATGTAGGAATTTAGCAGTAATGTGTGTTCAAACAAACATACATACACATTTATAGACAGACATTTTTGGAAATGACTAAAATGTATTTAATACAAGTCACCTGCAACATTTTTTTTCTCCAAAAGGTACAGACAATTTAGATTTACGTTCATATTATACGTGTAGAAGATAAAGATACAACTTAATGGGGAAAGATCGTGGTCATCCTTTCATGCCTACACGTACAATTATTTTATTAATTTTTTATACATTTTGTTTACCAATTTTTCATATCATGTTACAAACGTTATTCTGAGTATTTTAAATACTAAAAGTATTTATTCGTTTTTATGAAAATATGTTTCCTTCTTTGCTAACTCAATCTGTTAAAACAAACATACAACGTTTTGAATTTAATTTTATTTAATTTATTTTATTTATTTATCATTAACTATAACATTTACATTGTTACTAAGATTTACATTGTTACCTTTACATTTATTTATTGGAACTTAGAGCTTTAAATAATTTGCAGAATATGATAAATGACCGATATCAGCTGCATTAGTTATCCTGTGTCGCAGCCAATATCGGCCAGTTCCAGAGTAACATATTTCGTTCCTCAAATAATGTGTGTACACACAATGTATGTGAAGTGCCATATACAGAAGAAGATAAATAAAATAGAACAAAAAGTGCGAGTGTTGTGTGTGTGTGTGTTGTGTATGCGTGTGTGTTGTGTGTGTGGTGTATGTGTTTAATATTAGACAGCATAATACAAAGAGCAACATTTCCTACAGTCTAAGAAAGTCCGTGAGGAATACTAATAAGGGAAAATGTCTCCTAACCTGTGATAATTTTTTCTGTTTCCTCATAATTAAGTTTAAGGAGCCAATTTCTTACACATTTTTTGCATTCTCTGTAAGTGAGAGGAAAAATGTTAAGTTCTTTGTTAAACTTATTATACAGAACTGCACTCTGATAATAATATTGATTTCTGATTACAGCGAGAGTGGAGAAGACTTCAGCGCATACTCTGTCAGTTCTGCGTTTGTGTTTATATGCTGTTGGATCAAAAGTAAGGCTTGAGTGTTGACGCAAGATAGAATGTAAAAGAAAGGATTGTCTGACTGTGAGAATATTCCATAAACCATATAATTCCCTAGTTGGGAATCGTACAGATTTGGATGCCATGACTTTTAATACAGCTCTCTGAGCTCTCTCTAGTCGAAGAAGTAAGCACTTTCCCGCTCCACCCCAAGCCGATATACAATAAGTTAGAATTGAGTGGGTTAGACCGTAGTATACCGTTTTCAAAGTATCGCAGTCCGCAGAGGCTCTCAATAGCTTGAAAACAAATATAAATTTTCTAACCCTAGATATAAGCGTTTCTACATGTTTATCCCAAGACAAAGTGCTATCTATCCAGACTCCAAGATATTTGATGGTATGTATACGTTCAATGATAGGACAGTTACATGATAAGGTAGCAAATGAGGAGCATTCATGAGCAGTCAGAATGTATGGGGCGATAGGCTGAGATGTAATTCTAGGCGCAAATGTAATAAACTTAGTTTTGTTTACGTTTAGTGTTAATATATTATCCGACAGCCACTTCATAACTACATGTAAAGCAAATTCAGCGTGTGAACGAGTTTCAGACCAATTGGTGTCCCTAACAATTATTGCTGTATCGTCAGCATAAGTTATGATATTTGCGTTAGTAATAGAGAGCTCACAAAGATTATTTATGTAAATTAAAAATAAGGTAGGACCTAAAACACTGCCTTGAGGTACCCCATATGTTAGAGTTTCATCATTACTCAGATAGTTACCAATTTTGACGACCTGAGTACGGTCACTTAGATAACTATTAAATATATCATAAGCCAAACCCCTTATGCCGATCTGTTCAAGTTTGGTCAATAGGACAGGAATAGAGATAGTGTCAAATGCTTTGGATAAATCTAGAAATATTACAATGGTTTTCAAACCATTATTAAGATTTTTGGCCACAGATTCAGTTAAAGACAAAACTGCATCCTCAGTACATTTACCAGCGCGGAAGCCATATTGGTTTTCAGCAATAATTTCATTAGTAGTCAAGTAATTGACAAGCCTATTGTTTAAAATTTTTTCAAATAATTTAGATAAAGCGGACAAAACAGAAATAGGTCTATAATTATTGATATTATTTCTGTCTCCACTCTTGTAGATAGGGTATACTAACGCTTTTTTAAAAACTATAGGAAAAATACCGGATGAAATACAGAGGTTAAATACATGACAAATTATAATATATAGTAAATCCTTGACAAAATACATCCTTTAGTTTGAAGTTTGCTTATAACGTAAGCATCTACTTAGAAACTGTTTAGCTAACGCATTATTTATTTAAGCGCAATCGTGCAAACATAGATTTCCAGGGAGAGCTGTTAGTATTATATAATACCTAAGAGAAGTAATTATTTCTTAGATAATAATTTAAAAGGCCTCTACAATTACCTAACATCCTTCATGAAGTAACGAAGTAAGGAACACATGTACATAATTTTGATTGTGATATTAGAGTTTGTTTTTTCAACTGTCCTTTTTTTTGTTTTCGACGAGAAATGTTGTCTGAATGTCCCAAAAATATTCCCGGAAAATAAGTACTGATTGACAAAAGATTTCTCATCTTAGATACATTTAAATTTAAACTTTTTACACTCCAATAACTCAGCGGCATCTATACTAATATTATAAAGTTTGTGACGTTGTGACGTTCTAGGGAAAATCTCAGGAACTGTTGGTCCGATCTGAAAAATTCTTTGTATGTTATACAGCTCATTTATCGAGAATGGTTATAGGCTATATATCATCACGATAAGATCAATAGGAGCGGAGCATCAGTGAAGAATGTTTAAAAATCGGAGTTTTATTCTATTGAGAGCTTCCGCTACGTGTTAGCGTTAGTCCAAAGTATTCATTCCACGCGAACGAAGTCGCGGACAGAGGCTAGTTTTATATAAACTTAAAGCACAAAATCACAATGTACCCAGAATTAAATGCTATATAAAATATAATTCACGCCTATGAGATTGTTAAAAATAATTGGTTGTGTGAAATTTTTGTTTAGTTTCGGGATTTTCTTCAGTATTAGCAAGTGCCGATGTATTGTAGATCACTCAGTGGCCGCCGTCAATTTTTGATTAAACTGTGCTTACTACTAGCAGCGAAGCATTTTGTCGTAACGGAACGAAAAAAACATTGCCTGTATTAGTGAAAAGAGGGAGTCCGATTCGTGTCGCCGCGCGAGTCAGACGTGCGCACTGAGCATTGAAAGTGACCGTTATTTTTCGAAGTTTTTATCGCGAGTTCGTTCGATCTTCGACTGCGTGCAGCGTGCTTCGTGCATCGTTTCGCGTAGTTACTTTCAATCTCGCCGCGTTCCTGTCCGGCTTCTGCAAAGAAAAGGGATTTCAATCGTAGGCGCTCCATTTTGAGCGTATCAAACTGCACTTTTCAGTGCAAACCCGGGCTGCATAAAGTCCAGTCGTCTGGCCAACCCTTGGAAACCTCACGGTGTAAACGTAAGGGGGTTGGAGCGCCCTACCCGCTCGCCGTAGGCCCCGCGGCCTACTGCACTGGTAGACGGGCCTGGGTAGCTTGCCTTGGCGAGGTCGCCTAGTCTAGTCCAGGTGTCGGCTCCGCCAGCTTCTTATAGAACAAGGCTTAAACGACGGCGCGATTCAATCCGTCGTTAACAATGCGTCGCAGCCCTCCGAGGGCCCTCAATACATCGCGAATCTACCGACCGCGAACTCTTTTAATACTCTCTCGCCGCAATCGCCTTTCAATGCGCGAGACAAGGGCCTACTTGAGGCCCCGATATCGAGCTCCAGCTCGGAGGCCGGCTCCGAGATGGAGCTAGACGAAACGACGTCCGCCGAGTCGAACGCGTCCGCGACCTCGACCGCGATTCCCGCGCCTTCTGCACAAGTAGACAGAGACGGATATACAACCGTCTCACATAAAAAGTGTCGTCCGGCCAGCCCGACGGATCAGTATGTAAATTAGGGATGACCGGTCATCCATCCGTTATAATAGTATCCGCATATCTCTCGCCGAATAGAGAGCTATTAAAATCCGATTTAGAGGCGATATTCCAGTTAGGAGACTCCGTTATTATTGCTGGGGACCTCAACAGCGGGAACGTCATTTGGAACAGTCCGACTACTTCTCGAAACGGGAAGATACTCGACAAACTAAGTGACGATCTCGCGTTTGACGTCATAGCCCCTATGGAACCCACTCATTATCAGGACAACTGTCGCCCGACAGTCTTAGACATAGCTATTTTAAAGAATGTCACGCTTCGGTTACAACTTATTCAAGTCGTACACGAACTTGACTCCGACCATCGCCCGGTAATATTACAGCTAGGTTCAAATACAGACACCACCCCTCCGCCGGTAAGGGTGGCCGACTACGCGAAACTCGAACGTTATCTCAGAGGTAACTCGTCATCAAACTTGTTAGATAATATTCCGGACGTGTTAGTGTCAAAAGCTGACGCGGATCTGGCTATCGATTCCCTGGTCAGCTATCTCCAGACCGCCGTTAATGAGACCTCGAAAGAGGTACAAGCGGTGAATGATCGCCGTTTTATACTCCCAGATGACGTGAGAGCGCTGATCACGGAAAAGAACGCCGCGACTCGAGCTCACGACACGTACCCGTCGGTTGAAAATCGCGATCGCTTACGGTTATTACGCAAACAGGTTAAAGCTCGTATCGCAGAGATCCGGGCCGACAGGTGGGACAGGCTTCTGGAGAGTATCCAGCCATCTCACTTGGCGTACTGGAAGCTCGTGCGATCATTAAAGTCAGACGTGACTACTCCTATGCCCCCTCTCGACAGAGGCACCGGGTTGCCTCCCGCGTTCGATAGTCTAGACAAGGCGGAGTCTCTCGCAGCGAGTTTAGAAAAACAGTGTTCACCAAACACAGCCAATACTGACTCTATACATATTGGATCGATCGAGTCCTCGGTAGAGCGCGCACTCGCGTCCCCTCCAGCGGATACTCTAACCCCTGTCACCTTTGATGAAGTATCGGATGCCATCAAGCGTTTAAAGCTTAGGAAGTCCCCAGGTCCCGATGGGATCAGGAACGAAGTACTGAGACTCCTTCCTGATCGCATCATAGCTCTATTGGTCTGCATCTTCAATGCGGCCATGTCCCAGGGTCATTTTCCAGCCGCCTGGAAGAAGGCCGTAGTTATAGGCATTCAAAAGCCCGGCAAAAAAGCTACGCTTCCCGATAGCTATCGCCCTATTAGTTTATTAGATACGTTAGGTAAACTGTACGAACGGCTCCTTCTGAACCGTCTCCAGACATCCATATCAGAGTTAGATCTGTTACCACCTGAGCAGTTCGGATTTCGAGCCGAACACTCTTGTACGAATCAAGTGCACCGCCTCACGGAGTACATTTTCTCGAAATTTAATGCAGATCCGGATCCTAATCCGTTTCCGACTAATCCTAATCCGAAACGCTCAATAGCAGTCTTTTTCGATGTCGCAAAGGCTTTCGATAAGGTATGGCATTCAGGGCTCATACATAAATTGATTCAGTTTCGTATCTCCGATAAGTTAGTTCACATATTACGCGACTACCTCACCGATAGGTCCTTCCGCTATAGAGTGGAAGGGGAATTGTCCTCATCCCACCCGATACGCTCGGGTGTGCCTCAAGGATCCATTCTGGCACCCACACTCTTTAATCTGTTCGTCAATGACCTACCTCGGCTTCCGGAAGTAGAGGTAGGTTGTTATGCTGACGATACAGTTCTCTACGCTTCCGGTTGGCATCCGAAAGTTCTTAAGACACGCATCGAAAAGGCCGTTAGCACACTCGGTGATTGGTTTATTCGATGGCGTATAGAAGTAAATCCCGATAAAAGCGCCGCGATATTTTTCGACCCGATATCCAATAAGCATGAACGCAAACTCGCGCCTATTAAATTGTACGGTACACAGATTCCTTGGGCCAATCAGGTTAAATACCTAGGAGTCACGTTGGATAAACGCCTCACGTTTAAACAACACACAGAAATAGTCAGAAACAGGGCCGCTATGGTCATGGGTCGGTTACATTCGATAATTTGTCACAAGAATAAGATGTCCATCAGACATAAGCTTACGTTATATAAGATGTGTATTCGTCCTATTCTAACATATAGTTCACCCGTTTTTTGCACACATGTCACAATATAATTTCGATAAATTACAAGTAATTCAAAACCGATTCTTACGTAAAGCCACCGGTGCTCCACCGTACGTTAGGAATGAGGATCTCCACAGGGGCCTGGAGATGCCTACTATCTGGACGTACGTAAAATCATTAACTACTAGATATTTTGAAAAAGCCGCGAATCATCCCAGTCAGTTAGTGGTATCAGCCTCGAATTACGAAACCGTACCAATCGTTCCGCGTTACAAAAGACGACCGCGACATATTTTCACCGATCCTCCGGATAAAATAACGGCAGCGAACGATCAGTACCAGCCTGTCTCTCCAAACAGAGCGTGTTCACGCCCACGCCCGCGTAACCACAGATCACGCCGCCGTGGTCTAGGGGTAGATTTCGCTCCCGCACACCAGATTAGGCCCCCCTCGGCAGCGACTCAAGCCTAGGTCCGTTCCCTCGGCGTGGAGCCCTTGAGTACGCTGCTCGCGCGATACAGTGACACAAAACCTTACATCACTGCTACAACATTACACATAACACCCATACGCACATGCACGCCTACACGCTCACACGCTGTTTCTCTTTTTCAGAGAAATAATATAATATCCTATATAGTTTAGAGGAATTTATCCGACACAAAATACATATAGGAGTTGTTGAGGCACACATGCTTGGTACACATGCATGTTTCAATAACTCATATACGTATATCAGGATAGCTTGGCTTAGGTTAGCTCAGATAGGTCGCGATTTTTGCACAAAACAGGCGACAGCCCAAGCCGAGGTGTGCCGTGCACCCTTGAGTTAGTCGCCCAAACATCCCAAATCGGCTGAGTGCCTTCAGCGCTCGCCTCAATAGTTCGGTGAAGCTGTAAAGACCTCTACAGGTTAACAGCGTTTTCAGTTCGAGAAAAAAAAAAAAAAAAGCCCGACGGATTCGGGTTCCGTAGGCCCACAAAAAGTCGCCAACATAGATGGCGCTCGTGTACCGTCGACCTCGGCTATACCGCCGCGCAAGCCGAACGCGAATAACAATAATAGCTCCATCTCGCTCACTGCGGGTTCCGCAGGTAGGAAGCCGCGCCCGCCGCCTCCTGTTACGATACAGGACAAGTCCCAATGGACTTTTATTTCAAATAGATTGAAAGCTCTCAATATTAACTACACGAATGCCCTTAGCGCGCCGGCGGGTATTCGAGTCAAATGTCCCTCGTCGGACGATCATCGCGCGTTAATTCGCTTTTTGACGGAATCAAAACTCGCGTATTTCACATACGCTCTCGAGGATGAGCGCCTCCTGCGTGTCGTGCTTCGCCGTGTCCCGGTCGAAATCTCGGTCGAGGACGTTACCCTCTCCCTTAAGGAGAAAAACTACCCAGTGTGTGAGGTACATTGTATGTACCACCCACGCACTCGCGCTCCATATAACATGGTACTTGTCCTCCTCAACCGGTCGCAGGAAGGCAAGGCCATCTTTTCACTCACTTCTGTGTGTGGCCTCAACGAGGTCACTGTTGAGGCCCCACGCAAGACCCACATTCCTTCGTAGTGCCATAACTGCCAGAGTTATGGACACTCTGCGAAGAATTGTCATCTTCGTTCCAGGTGCGTCAAGTGCCTGGGAGACCACGCCACGAAGGAGTGCGAGCGCACTCCTGGCACTCCCGATCCTCCCAGCTGTGTGCTCTGCGGTAACGCGGGTCACCCCGCGAATTATCGCGGTTGTCCCCGCGCGCCACGCACACAACGTCCCCGTCAGGCAAGGCAGGCGCCCAGGGCGCCTGTAATCGCCGCCCGCCCTCCGCCTCCACCTCTCATGTCCGTGGAGGCCTTCCCGGACCTGCCGGGCGCCTCCCGCACCCCAGTAGTGCCCGCGCCCACGACCTCACCGCGTTCGCCAGCCTCTGTGCCGCGCGCGGCGCAACCCGGGCGGGCCCCTATGGCCCCCTGGGCCCCCCAACCTCAGCCTCAGGTCTCTTCCAGGCCTCAGGCACCGCCGCGTCAGGCGAATCTTGTTCCATCAGCTCTTTCGGATAAATTCGACTGGATAGAGCAATTACTCAGAGAACAAGACATACAGGAGGTTCTCGCCTTCTACGCCTTAGTTGAGGAAAAACAGGGGCTAGAGCTTCTCTCCGCCCTAGCGCGTTTTCCGGCTATCGGAGCCACTATCCAGCACCTCGCCCGATCAACGTCTTTTAAATATTAAGTTTAAAATTCTCGGGAATTAATAAAATAAAAACACGCGGTCTTTGCCTCTCGTTTTTCAACGCGAGATCCCTTCGGACACAGCGCGATCTAGTAGCTGACTTTTTGCGCGATAGACAGATTGACGTTTTCCTCATCCAGGAAACGATGTTAAAACCGAGTATGCGTATTCCGAGAATCGCGAATTACTGCATTGTTAGAAACGACCGTGTCGCCCGCGGGGGTGGCACTTTAATTTATTTTAGGCGTTCACTGTATTGCATGCCTTTAGATCCGCCCGCGCTTACTCATATGGAAGTGTCAGTATGCCGCGTTGGTATGACGGGCCACTCTGATGTTATTCTTGTCTCCGCGTACCTACCACCGAATAAAGTGTTGTTCGAATCCGACCTGCAGGCGCTATTTAACTTAGGTAACTCAGTCATTATAGCGGGGGACCTCAACTGCGGGAACGTCATCTGGAACAGTCCGGTTACCTCTCGTAACGAGAGGATACTCGACGAACTAAGTGAGGCTTTCGCATTTAACGTTATAGCCCCTCCGGAACCCACGCAATATCAAGATCACTGCCGACCGTCAGTTTTAGATGTAGCCTTATTAAAAAATTTCGCGCTTCCTGTACGACTCATATCAGTCATACACGAACTCGACTCGGATCATCGCCCGGTTCTATTACAGTTAGGACAGAATTCTGATTTTAGTCCGACACCGATCAGAGTGGCCGATTACGCGAAACTTAGTGAATATTTTAAAAATAGTCAGTCGTCTAGTAGTTTAGACAGGATTCCGGACGTGTTGGTGTCCAAAGCCGACGCGGATTCGGGCATCGATTCCCTGGTTGATTATCTCCAGACCGCCGTCAGGGAGACCTTGAAAGAGGTACAAGCGGCGAACGAACGCCGTTTTATACTCCCTGATGACGTGAGAGCATTGATCACGGAAAAGAACGCCGCGACTCGTGCTCACGACGCTTACCCAACCGCTGAGAACCGTGAACGCTTACGTTTCTTACGGAAAACAGTTAAGTCTCGTATTTCTGAGATCCGGGGTGACAGGTAGGACAGGTTTCTGGAGGATCTCGAGCCGTCTCAGCTGTCATTCTGGACTCTCACGCAAAAGTTTAATTCCGATACGGTCATCCCAATGCCCCCTCTCGATAGAGGCCCCGGGTTGCCTCACGCGTTCGACAACACTAATGAAGCAGAATGTCTCGCCGCGAGTTTAGAGAAACAGCGTTAGCCAAACACTGATAATACTGACCCTTCCATCATAGAGTCGATCGAAACAGCCATAGAGCATGCACTCGCGTCTCCTCTGGCGGGTACCCTAACCCCAATAACGTTTGACGAAGTCTCGGCCGCCATCAAGCGTCTCAAACCTAAGAAGTCCCCAGGTCTCGATGGGATCAGGAACGAGGTTCTGAAGCTCCTTTTTGACTGCATCATAGCATTATTGGTCTGCATCTTCAATGCGGCCATGTCCCAGGGTCATTTTCCAGCCGTCTGGAAGAGGGCCGTAGTGATAGGGATTCACAAGCCCGGTAAGAAAGCTACGCTCCCCGATAGCTATCGCCCGATCAGTTTGCTAGCCACTCTAGGTAAACTTTATGAGCGGCTCCTTCTGAACCGTCTCCAGATTTCGATTAACGACCTTAGTCTGATACCGCCTAAGCAGTTTGGATTTCGCGCCAAACATTCTTGTCCCGATCAAGTACTCCGCCTCACGGAGTACATCTTTTCTAATTTCAATAAAGATCCGCATCCGGAGCCGGATCCGCCCGTGAAAAACACTAATCCGAAACGTACAATAGCTGTCTTTTTCGATGTCGCCAAGGCCTTCGATAAGGTCTGGCACAAAGGGCTCATATACAAGTTAAATCAAGCCGGTATACCCGATAGGTTAGTTCACATCATCCGTGATTATCTCGCCGATAGAACCTTCCGTTTTAGAGTAGATGGCAAACTCTCATCGCCCCGTCCGATACGCTCAGGTGTACCACAAGGCTCAATACTCGCGCCCACCCTCTTCAACCTGTTCATCAGCGACCTACCTAAGCTCCTGGGAGTCGAGGTAGGTTGTTATGCTGATGACACAGTTATCTACGCCTCTGGCTGGCGGCCGAGTGTTCTCAGAGATCGCATCGCAGAAGCCGTTAGCACACTCGGTGATTGGTTTCTTCGATGGCGTATAGGTGTTAACCCCGATAAGAGTGCCGCGATACTCTTCGATCCTAGATATCGCGATAATAAGTTAAAGCCCATAAGGCTATACGATTCCGAGATACCTTGGACCACCGAGGTCAAGTATCTCGGCGTCACATTAGATAGGCAGTTAACGTTCGATCCTCATATTAAGAGAGTGCAAGACAAAGCCACCATGGTTTTGAGTCGCCTCCATTATTTACTTTGTCAGAAGAGCAAACTGTCCCTCAGACATAAGCTCACAATATATAAAGTCTGTATACGTCCGGTAATGACGTATAGTTGTCCGGTTTTCGCCGACGCGAAGAATCTAGATACGCTTCAGGTTTGGCAGACCCGGGCTCTGCGTAAAATCACCGGTGCTCCTTGGTTCGTCCGGAAGGCGGATCTCCACAGGGACCTGGAGATGCCGTCTATCTGGGCGTATATAAAATCACTTACAAATAGCTATTTCGAGCGAGCCGCGATTCATCCCACTCCGTTAGTGGTATCCGCCGCGAATTACGAACCCGTACCCAACGCTAGGCGTTATAGAAGACGTCCGCGACACATTTTCACCGATCCTCCCGACGATATCACGTCAGCGAACGATCAGTACCAGCCTGTCCCTCGTAATAGAGCGTGCTCACGCCCACGCCCGCGTAACCACAGATCGCACCGCCGCGGTCTGGGGGTTAATTTCGCTCCCGCACACCCGATTAGGCCTCCCACGGCAGCGGCTCAAGCCTAGGTTCGATCTCTCGGTAGGGAGCCCTTGAGTGCGTTGCTTGCGCGATACGGTGACACACCCATACATCACTGATACAACACTACACGATCACCTCCACACACGTGCACGCCTACACGCTACACATCTTGGTGGAAGGGATATTTTTGGTAATTTTTTTTCCCTTATCGAACTGTAAAACTTTCAACTTTTCCGACAAAAATACATGGAGGAGTTGTTGAGTACAACACTACACGATCACCTCCACACACGTGCACGCCTACACGCTACACATCTTGGTGGAAGGGATATTTTTGGTAATTTTTTTTCCCTTATCGAACTGAAAAACTTTCAACTTTTCCGACAAAAATACATGGAGGAGTTGTTGAGGCGGATATGCTTGGTACACATATACGTTTCAACAACTCAAACATCTATGAATAGTTAGCTAGGTTTGCTAAGTTAGGTCGCGATTTTTGCATGCAACTGGCAACAGCCAAGCCGAGGTGTGCCGTGCACCCTTGAGCTGGTTGCCAATATAAAATCGGCTGAGTGCCTTAAGCGCTTGCCTTAGTAGTCCGGTGAAGCTGTTAAGACCTTGCTAGGTCAATAGCGTAGTCAGTTCGAGAAAAAAAAAACCTGTATTAGTGTGTACGCGAAAAGAAAGTGACACTTTTTTGGTTTACATGTATTAAACTATGTATAAATGTGGATGTTCAGAAACTATATACCTATGACTACATTTACTAATTTTTATATAATAACAGGCTTTCCTTACACGTACACCAAATACATACTTACATTATGTTTGCCGCGTAACCAAAATTATTTTCCTTACAGTGTCATAAGAAGTTTGGCTTAAAAAAAATCTAAAAATTCAGAATTAAAGCAGTTTAGGGGTGTAAGGGGTGTCAAGTAACATCTTAAGACTTGAGACACCCAAGCCCAACCTCACCTGCACTGGTGCACCCTGCTGATCAACGAACGAGGCAATGGCGATAGCGGGGTGGTAGGATTTTACAGCCCGACTGGATCGCAACCACCATGTATATGGCGAAAAAGCCCATCATAATGACTCGCTTCTGCATGTAGCGTTTCGGGATCAGCCTGTGCATATCCAGTGCCTACTTTCGTCATTATGGCCGGCATGACAGCGGCGACCGTCGATGGGTAACCCGTCTATCGGTGGTTGCCGATGTTTCTGGATTGTACTATGCTTAACATCAGGCATAGTGTAGTCACTTTGTCGTGCTTCAATAAAAAAAAAGTAAAATATTTAAATAAAATTAAAAATAATGATTGTTAACATTCGTATTTTATGTTTACACAGTGTAAATAAAATCAAATGTGAAACTGATACCCGCCTGCTTAGTTTGACATTAAAAATTACGAAGGGTTAATAGCATAAAAGTACCCAAGAACCATATACCAAAAGTCCTATGCCAATACACATAGTAGTTTTTACGTGAATGAGTCTCAAAGGAAATGAATTTTTATATTGTATAAATTATACGAGTCCTTGTAAATTATTAGGCTAGCATTTCCTTTCTAAGAAAATGTAATTGGAGACATTTTACTTCAGTAAAGTAAGTAATCAAGTTTAACGAGAAAATAAGATTTGAATTCCTAATAGTGTATAAAGCGTAAGGTCTAATTTTACAAATGTAATAAAGGCTAACCCTCCAACATTTCTGAGCTTAAGTTGGGAACTTGAAATAACGAAAATGAATTTTGTGATCTAGCATAAATATTGTTTTAAAATACTCGTGACTTACTACTTCTGTTTTTCGTAACATTTTTTTATATATCATAGGAGGCAAACGAACTGGCGGGTCACCTGGTGTTAAGTGTTCATCGCTGTCCATAGACACTAGTAACACTAAGGGAATCGCAAGTGCATTGCCAACCTGTTTCGGGGGTTGAGGAGGGAAGAGGAGGTGGTCCTCCGGCTCTCTCACTGACCGAACGAAACGCAACAATGCAAGCACTGTTACTTCAGGTAGGTGTTTCTGTGAGAGGGTAGAACTACCCCGGGCGAGTCGACACATTCATGTTTAGTAATAGCTTTAGCGTAGCTTTACCACCTACTAGTTACTCAGAACAGATTAAAATAGCTACTCATGAGTAACCAATGATATTATAACTAAAAAGCTGAAGATACGTTATTTACGTAATATTTTGACAAAACAAATAGCATGATAACGCATACATATGTAAAGCAATATTGTAACGTCACACTGTTTTAGATACAATGTGGAAGTAAGATGGCATGTTCTCAATATCGGTGGTGAGAAAAACATAGTTATATGTTGCATTGATACGGTCGGATTGATGGGCAGCCGTAAAAAATAAGCTAGTTAACCAAGTTTTATCAAGGCGCTGTCGATCTATAGTTTTTATAGATGCTTATGTCGTATCTATAGTTTTATGTGATAAAGAAATAATTAAATTAGCTTTTTGACTTTGCGTCCAGCGGTCGGTATCAATTATATTAGAACATTTTTGTAATACATATTCGTTTTTTTTACTTGGTGCAGCAAAGACATTTAATTAAAAGTTAATAATACGGTTATAGCGTTTGATCACAACCTCATCTGGCAATAAATGAAAATAGCTCTAAATGGAAACACGCTAAATATAGAAGAGGAAATAGCTCAATACAGATGGTAGTGGTAGAGCCACGCTGAAGCTATTATTGGCTTCAGCCTAAATACCCATTCCGTCGTCCGGGGTACCACCACCCTCTCACAGAAAACCGACGTGAAGTAACAGTGCTTACATTGTTGCGTTTCGTTCGGTCAGTGAGAGCGCCGGAGACCCATCTCCCCTCCCCTCCCTTCTCCTCTTCCTATCCCTCCCCCTTTCTCTCCATTCCCATAAACACTAGCTGGCAACGCACTTGTGACTCCTCTGGGGTTGCTAGTGTCTATGGACGGCGGTGATCGCTTAACAACAGGTGACCCGCATGTTCGTTTGCCTACTATATGACATTAAAAAAAAATGTTGAATTTTTGGAGCGACCTTAGTCTGTCATGTAGTGACTTTTATGTTTTATTCATAATATTGTGTTATTTGACTATATATTTTGTAATATCGGTTGTATTTTAGGTAATATAGTTCAGTTATTGTGCACAGATGAAGTAAATGGAAAATGATACCATGAAGCATATATTCTGAGATACCACAAAAACTCACTGGAAAGTTCTGATAAGTGAGCCATCATCTTGTACCACATTGAATTGATGACAAGACACTTATAACATTACTACGTACTGGACAAGCTTACTCGACTTGACGACTTTAATTACCCAGATGATATTTTGGTAATGTCTAACGAAATTATAACTAACTAGCCTCTGCCCGCGACTTCGTTCGCGTTCTCAATAGGAGAAAACATCCCGATTTTGAAACATTTTTCATTTGTGCTCCGCTCCTATTCGTCGTAGCGTGATACTATATAGCCTATGACCATTCTTGATGAATGAGCTATATAACACTGAAAGAATTATTCAAATCGGACCAGTAGTTCCTGAGATTACCCCCTACAACGTCACAACGTCACAAACTCACAAACTTTATCTCTTTATAATATTAGTATAGATAATTATATACAGCATTTTTTTAAATCTGATTTTTTCGTTAAATTTGTCACCGATATCTAGAGTGTGTATAAATCATCCAAAGTGAAAGGGTTAAAGTCGTGTCGAGTCCATATGTAAATTGTCCCCTGAACTATCAACTTGACAATGTACAGCTGTTGGAACACGTATGCTTGGACAACTTAGCGTAGGTGGTAGCTAGCTATGCGAGTTAATATTTATAACAAATAACACTGTTAATATTCTGTGGTTTTATCAATATTCTTCTCCATCGAAAGGAGTTTCCAACTTTTTGTTAGGCTCAAACTTAATTCAGTCGTCGTAATATCCGGCTACAGTACAACAAAACCATTACTTTAGATTTTTTAATCTAACTGCAGCAGTATGCAACAGTACTAAATATATAGGATCTAATAGGATTGTGAAATATAATAAACAAGATTAATAGACTGCGTGATTAATCCCATAGAATGGAAGATATTTTTTTATTAATTTATTTAAAAGACTGATCAAAATACCTTTGTTTATGTTTAATGTAGAGTAGCCATAGATGATTGGTAAGATTAATTTATTACGCAACACATATACAATTGTGTATTTCATTATTAACATATTGTTAGGACATTTTTCCATCCAATATCGTTTCGCATTAGTATTCAAGCAAATTTTCAATTACGTCTCGTATTTGATTCGAAAACATGGCGCGTACGAATTCATCCAATATTTCAACTGATAATGAGTATTCCGTTGACATTCTAAACATATTGCGCCACGCTATTTCCATTTACATTTTCACTCATAATAGATTCGTTTATAGGAGAAATATAAAGCAAACCATTTATAATACTTGTTATACAATTTATAATACATTAAAGGATCTATCGAGACAATTAAATTGACAGGATTTAATCTTGTTTCAAGCCAACCAATGTCATAACTTGATCTCCATTATTACCTTCGTTTAACTAAAAGAGTATGTACATAGAATGCCCTGACATCATGTATTTGGTTGTATCTCCCAGGGTTTTTTTTATATTATTTTTAATATTGTAAGCACCAGACACAAAGAGGATTTATTCGATTATTAATGTTAGATTGTAAACGAAATTATAAATTTTCTAAAATTTACAACGTTAGTTTTGAGAGGTTTTAAAAAAGGAAATTTGTACAATTAATCAGACAACTGAAGTGATGACTGCTTAGGTTTTTAAAATATCTTGATAAAACTATAGTGTTTGTGTAGAGCTTTTTCTAAGACCGCCTGGATAGCTACTATACTCATTTTCAAAGTTAGTCGCAAAGCCTGTTGATGAGTACCGGCAACCGTATATGAGAGTTAGCCGAGGGGACTGGTTTGGTTATTATCTTTGATCACATGTTGCTGATGTTGTTGTATGTCTGATCACATGATGTTGTCAAAGGCCTATAAAGTACAAAAATAGATTTTTAATAGAAAAACTATTAAAAACTGAAAATAGTTTCAATTCCTACATCAAGCTTTAAACCAATACGTTAGGAATTAAAATTTCTATTACCAACAACAGTCAATTGTTTTATATAACCACTTTGTAGTGGCTATACAAACTGCATGAGAGTAGAAATGAAATTTTGTTAAATCTTACATAGTTACTATACCTAAAATCAGACGGAGAATTTAATGTAAATAATGAAAACAACATTATGTCAGACTGTGTTCTGCCAAACAAACAACTTTTTATCCTGAATATTTCCTGTCCTAAACAAGTGTGAAATTTGCATCTGTTCTCGATACCGTAATCAATTCCCCTTAAAAATCATCCAATATTTCAACTCGTAACAGGGATTCCGCTGATCAAAGTCTCTTGAAACCCTTCAAATGTTGTCAATTTATTTCTTCCGCGCTATTGCGTACCGGCGGATAAACTAGGCAGCCATTCCTTAATATTTTATTGGTTAAGTTTGAATTTGACTGTTATATCTATTGGTGGTCTGCCTTCTGATTAAATTCACGGAAGTTGAGGCTTCTCAGATATGAAGTTAAACTTAAATGATTATTAGTTTGCTCTGATTGGGGTTATGTAAGTTCATATATACATGGTAGCAAAAGTGAACTATTGTCCAAAACGATGCGAGATAAAAATCATTGCAATAAATACATTTTAGAAATGGAGACAATATCTTGCAAAAGGCCTTTCAACAGAACGAAGGCTTACGAAAAACAATTGAATACAACTGAATGCATAAAACGTGGGATAGATAACAGTGACGTATTTTAGGTCTTTCGTTCAATATAAAATAACAGATAATGTAGGTATTTATTTAGAATAATGTTATAAAGAGGTATAGTTTGAGAATGCATTGGTACAAAAACTCCGGAATACTATCAGGCTAATGGTTACAGATTATATTTGTACTAATCATATAAAACTTGAAATTTTGTTTTATGTACGCGATAAATGTTTGATACTACCAGTCAGGTTAATTATGTTTTTTGCCTTAATTCTACACTAACTTTTGCTCACGGATTCGCTCGCTTTATTGTAGATCTCATATTTTTAAAAGTAAATTTTTTTGTAGATTACTAGTAATTTATACTATTTTTTGCTCCGATGAAAACGTGTACGCAAAATTTCATGATGGCCGGTTGAATAGTTTAGACATGAACGCGATACAAACCAACAAATAAATTCACTTTCACCGGTATAATGTTAATAAGACTTATTCAGGAAGGTTATTAGCCTATTTAATATCACGCTAGGGCTCATTGGGTATGAAGTAATTATCATTCAAAGTATATTTATAAAATATGATATAAAATGGTATAAACTTATAAAATATAAAAAAAAAACTTAATAAGGTGTAAAATTTAATTAAAATATCAGCGTCGAATTATCTCATTTTTAACTTTATCCCCTCTAACCTCGTTTTCGTTTATGACCATCGGGGTACTTCGCACCGTCTGTCTTTCCAGGGGTTTATTATTATCTCACTTTTATGAAATTCTGGCTATATAGATGACGGAAGCATAACGAATTACTTTTAATTTAAAACTAGCTGTGACCCAGAGTTTTGCTCGTGTTTAGTTTTTTGAATTAGAATTAACAGGGTTGTATATTTTCGCTAAAACATCTTTCTTGTTTTTACTCCGCTGAAGCGTTTGCCAGTGTCAATGTTTTGTTTCAATGGATGTTACAACATACTTTACACAATAAGTGTCGTGTTATTATTTCAATATTCCAACAAGATGGAGGCTCCCTTGTTAGAACTTTCCAGGGAGTTTTTGTGGCATCTCAGAATTCATGGTCCGTGGTATTATTTTCCATTCGCTTCACTTATGTACAATACCGATCTGTATTTCGTAATATGTCACCAATTTTACAAAATATAAAGTCAAATAACACAAGATTATGAATAAAATATAAAATCCTCTACATGACAGACCAAAATCCCGCCAAAACTTCGCTAAAATATCAAAGAAACTTTTTGATTTGGTTCTTTACTCTACGTCACAGAAGTTTGTTGTTGTCAGGTGTCCCCTTTTTTACATAGAAAGATATGTTATATGCGACACACAGAGGCTCGGGAGAGCGTGTGTAGTATTGAAAACTCCTACCGGCTGAAAACTCCACGATGAACCGTTCACTGCACTAATATGAGTGTCACGGGTTGGCGTAAGCATGCTCCTCGAACTGGGCACACCGATTGAGGCATCCTAGTTCTCCGATTACCTCTTAGCCTGCAAAACCAGTCCAATGGAAGATCACATTGATAGGAGTCCCCTCATCCGACATGTTTTCTTTTTTTATGTCATAGGAGGTAAATGAACAGACGGGTCACCTGATAAAGTTATCACTGCCGTCCATAGACACTTGCAACACTAGTGGAGTCGCAAGTGCATTGCCAGCCTTTGTTTGAGGGTAAGGGGGAGAGGAGTAAGGATGGGTGAGGGGAGGGAAGGTGGGCCTCCGGCGCTCTCATTGACAGAACGAAACACAACGATGCAAGCACTGTTACTTCACGTCGGTTTTCTGTGAGAGGGTGGTACTACCCCGGGTAAGCCGACCCATTCATGCTGAAACCAGCGTGACTCTACCACCAATAATCTTTTTTTTTTTTTTTTATTTATTTAAGCACGGCAAAGTGACTACATTATACCTGATGTTGAGCATAGTACAATCCAAAAACATGGGCAACCACCGAAAGACAGATTATCCAATGCTGGTCACCGCTGTCATGCTGGCCATAATGACGAAAGTCGCCCGGTACTGGATATGCACAGGCTGATCCCGAAACGCGACGTGCAGAAGCAAGTCACTATGACGGCCTTTTTCGCCATATACATGGTGGTTGCGACCCAGTCGGGCTGTAAAACCCTACCACCCCGTACTCGCCATTGCCTCGTTCGTTGATCAGCAGGATGCAACACGTGCAGGTGAGGTTGGCTTGGGTGTCTCAAGTCTTAAGATGTTACTCGACACCCCTTACACCCCAAAATTTATAGCTCATTGATACTTCCAGAGGCTTTTTTATGCAAATAACATAAATAATCTCTTAAACCTTATAATCTATGATATTATTGTTATAGAGACTAACCATACAATTTCCAGTTCGTAGTACATAAATTATTATTATCATTTTCAAAGTTATAATAAGTTTTGGTTGTATTAAATTACGTTTGCTAGGAACGTGTCACCGCTAATAAAAAAATATATACGTCCCACAAAGCTGGAAGCCCGTATCAAGCCGAAAGAGCGAACGCAACTCGACACTGAGCCTAATCCTCTTATCCTAATATGAGATGTGAGAAGCCTTTTTATGTAGGTAGATAGATTTTTTTATAGAAACGGCAATGGAGCAGCGATATATATGATGGTAAATATAGTACAATGTACAAAAAGAATTGAGCCGTCATGGGACACCTGGCAGATGTGAAACATGAAAATTGTTTTGTATAAGTTATAAACCTAAAAGAACAGATTACGAATCAGCTATGGTATAATGAAAAGATAAAGCATTACAAATTTGTTCGATAAAATAATGAGTGTTTATTTATTCTATTACATAAATATTCATTTTTATGAAATACAAAAATTCAACTAGACGCAGATGCAGTGTGTTTGGCGGCATTTATTAAAGGTCGTTAGGTCGGCGGCGCGTGCCGCGTAACACTAGTGGAACGAGTAGCCGATAAAACAGTTTGAACCGTATGTTAAACAGATACGGTTGCAAATGTTTTTGAGTATTTCGTTTATAGTGCAAAATTCGTGTTTTGCGTCGCCACGCCAACAATCAGGTTTATCCTTCGTCTATGTTTCACGTCAAAAATAGAAAAAATTCATTGAGAATTGTCACTGTGTATGAGTATTGCTGTTTAATTTGTCAGCTAGAAGTTCAAGGTGGTTTTAATGTTAAAAGGATATTATAGGGTGGATCAATAGGGTGGATCAATGTGATGGCGCTGTACGGTGCCCCAGTCTGGCACGAAGCCCTGACCGCTGGTAACGCTGCTGTTCTGCGTAAGCTCCACAGAATAATGGCTGTCAGGGTGATACGGGGGTACCGTACAGTGTCGTACGATGCGGTGTGCGTCCTAGCTGGCTCCCCACCTTGGACTCTTGTAAGTCGTGCCCATGCGGCTCTCTACCAGTCGCGTGCCGACAAAATATACGGGGAGAAAGCGTACCACCCAGGGAGTTGGAGGCGCAACGGAGCTTCTGGCGTCAAGTAGTAACGCTGACATGGAAAGAGAGTCTGGAGTCAGCCAGCGCTGGGCTGTGGACGGTGGAAGCAATCCGTCCAATTCTAGAGGAATGGCTGGAAAGGCCGCATGGTGCACTTACCTTCCGGTTGGTGCAGATGCTTTCCGGTCACGGCTGTTTTGGCAAGTATCTGCACCAGATAGCCGGGAGGTAAGTGACACCAAAATGTCATCATTGTTACGTATGTGAATTGGACTCTCCACTTCACACCTTAAAGGAGTTCCCAGCGTGGGCTAACCAAAGGAATGAATTGGTGGCGGTGGTGGGCTGTGATCTCTCCCTGCCGAACTTGGTGCAAGCGATGGTCGACAGACATTTCTCTTCTCGAGAGGAGGGTCCCGCACTACCATCTTGCGGGCACCCAAGCGCGTGGCCAAGATAGTGGAGGAATGCTAGTCGTGCACCCGCATCCTGGTCCACACATTCGCGCTTTTAGTAAGTGTATATAATATATAATATGTGAACAATTGTGATGTCTGGAAATGACGCCCCTCTCTGTGCATCCACTAATAATGAATGTAACTATTTATGTTTTGAAAAAATATATTACATGAAGAGATGACCAGATCGAGTCTCTTGCCGATTTTCGATGACTGTGTTGTTTTCCGAACCGATGGTATATTTGACGTTCATAAGTACCTACTCAGAGCCTAACTTGAATAAAGGATATATTGATTTTGATTTAATTTAGGTAAATAAAAGTGAACAAAAAACATCCCAAAGGTTTTTGAAGTAAAACATCTTTAGGCGCGACTAGGAGGAAACGGGACGACAATGCAATGGAAGTCCGTTACGGCAATATGGCGTCACGTTTCTGTACCATCCTGTTAGATAGTAACTGAACATAACCAAAACTTCTATTAACTCATAACTAATTTAATTCGTCACTTACATTAGAAATCTGTTCGTAATTTTCTAAATTTTATTTAATTTATAGCAAAGAGTTGCTAATAATATTTCCTGTGGTATTTCAGTTCCGAATTAGCTGATAAATGGTACTGAATATACTGGATGATAATGAAGCTTTGATTTCATTTGTTACTTACTTACATTAAGACCAGATGGCAGCACGGTTACGCGCCCATATATACATAATGAAGTATGATTTTTATTATTATTAATTTTAGTATTTCTTTTCTATATTTTTTTATTGATTTGTTTATAAACGATGTATTGATAAAATCAAAAATATGTAAAAAGTTTTACTTCGATTGCGTGTGATGGTTATATGCACTCATTTTTTTATTATCAAGGCGGGAAACGTCCGCCGAGCAACCTGATTCTATTATACAAATAAGCGGAAACAAAACGTTTAGTACCTTTTTTCTTAAGTTTATCAACTGATTTTCTTATTTTTTTTCTGTTTAGTAGTTATCGACGAGCTTTAGTGTTATGAATAAAAATAATTCAAAATAATTCGCTTGTTATTTTAATATTACAACTTGATAAATTAAATAATTATGTTTGAATTTCGAGCACTAAGCGTACACTAGTGAAAATAATTTAACTATACTTTAACTAATTACCCGTTAACAAAACGTAACGGGAATCAAGAATTTCAGCTCAATTTTACCAATTAGAAGGTACTCTTGATCTTTCGAGTCAGCAATTTTGTTTATTCGATTCCAATTAAAACCCGACTTGTGCCTTTCCTAATTGAAGAAAACATTTTCAAAGGACTTCTTGTAAGTGGGTGTAAATTAAAACGCTCCTTTCATTGTTCTCGGTACTAGCAGAAATAATATACGCTTTTACATTATTCTAAGAATGCTTCTGAATTAATTTATATTTAATTCTATTTTTATCTTTCCAGTGTTTGTTCAGCGTTTATTTTTAATATTCTATAGACCACGTATATATTCTTTAATAATTAATGAAATTATTCACTAAAATAAATAAGTCATATAAAGCTTTTTGTAGAATATGTTGTGTTTATTGAAATGCTATTGATTAGAAAATCGTTATAATGATCTAGTGTATATACTATAGACCTTCCTGAATAACTATTGACTATGCTTTAATATCATTTTATAACGGAAACCCTATCCAAATCGGACCAATAGTTTTTGCGAAAATCGTGGACATAAAAACTCACATATAGGTCGAGTACAGAACCTCCTTTTTTCGAAGATGGTTTGAAAGCGACCTAAGTTTATTCCCAATGGATTATCATTTGAATCGTCGGACTGTAAATTTTCTGCAGATAATCTTTGATAATAATCAGTATTGTATGCCTGTATAGTAGATATTATATGTACGTATGTAATATATTTATTGTTATAGTCGTTGGGTTTTACTGAAGGATTAAAGTATATAGAAAAAAAATTCTATACCATACGATTTTAATTATACCAAGTGACTTTGAAAGATTTAAAATGTGTACTATACGAGTAAATGTGTGAAACGAAATATTGAATATTTATAATCGTGCAAGTAACTATTTTGATTTAAAAATAACTTTTTTTTTACTTTGATTATATAACAGAAACAACAAAAAACAACTAAAACCGGTGTCAAAGAGGACAACGCAGACTCAAACAACTCTTTAAGTATAGTCACTAATTTGTATAAATTAGTGACTATAATATAGATTGTATAAATTTTTGAAAGGTAAGTAAGCTTTTGTATTAGTGAGTGATACAAAATCAGTGGGTGTATTTGCCCAACTATAGCCTAAAAATCATATCCTCAATACAATTGTGATATTTGTATACTATGGTAGGTAGAGAGTGGTACGTGGTAAAGCCACGCTGTAGCTATTACTGGTTTCAGCATGAATGGGTCGACTCGTCCGGTGTAGTATCACCCGACCCACAGAAACACCGACGTAAAGTAACAGTGCTTACTTTGTTGCGTTTCCTTCGGTCAGTGAGAGCGCCTGAGGCTCACATCCCCTTCCACCCTCTCCCCCAAACACAGGCTGGTAACGCACTTGTGACTACCCTGGTGTTACTAGTGTCTATAGACGGTGGTGATCATTTAACATTAGGTGACCCGCCTGTTCGTTTGCCTGCATTTCATTTTCAACGTACTACATGAAACTAGATTGCCCTAAAATAATATTGTACTAAATTTATGAAACTGCAATTAACTGTATTTAACACATGTCCAAAGTACGAAGACTATGTTCATAGCGTACTTTCAAACTGTCTGACACAAGTTGTCTTCCAAAGTTTGCGCAAAACATAACCTTTCGGATAAAGTTTATTTAACTTCACACAAACACGTAAGGGATATGGAGTCGAGCGAGAGAAAATTAAGAAATCTACACACGCAGAGTTCACGGATTCGTTGTTTGATTCGTATTCTGGTCCATAATGCGGTCCGCGAACTAACAATGTGTTAGTTAGACCCTCTGAAGTGTCTTGAAGGGTTTGTGACGTAGGGTTACAATTGTCCCTTTTCAGGG
>JACEII010000035.1:1678835-1715630 GCA_014332785.1 Antheraea mylitta
TAAATCATTGTTGCAAATTTAGTATCATTATTAGAAAATAAATTATTATTTCGGCAATAAGGTATCTAATAAAATAATCAACATTATATTGTCATTGTACTAAAAAAAAAAGTTAAACTGTTTAGGATTGGTAGGAATAAAAGCTCAGTCATCAAAAAAGCACATATTTATATATCCATTACTTCGATAGTCAACTCATCTATAACAACTTCAACCGTCCCTGATCTCTGGAAAATCGCGGTTATAAAACCAATTCCAAAAAAAGCCAATCCAACTGGCATTCAAGACCTCCGGCCGATTAGTATACTTCCGTGTCTATCCAAAATATTAGAGAAAGTTGTTTCACTACAATTAATCGCCTATTTAGAGAAATGTAATATTCTTTCTAAATTTCAGTCAGGATTCCGAAAAAATAGAAGTACAACAACAGCGCTCTTAGACGTGACGGACAATATACTTTCGGCTCAGGATCAAGGCATGGGTACCTTGTTGACACTTTTAGACTTTTCTCGTGCTTTTGATACCATAAACGTAACCCTGATTTTATCTAAATTGAGGTATTATGGTTTTGATTCAGCTACTGTTGAATGGTTTCATAGTTTTTTAAGTAATAGATTTCAATATGTGGAAATAGGGAGTAGTGTTGGTGATAAAGTTTCATCGACTCTTATGCCAGTTGAGAGAGGTGTCCCACAGGGTTCAATTTTAGGTCCTTTATTGTTTATTCTGTATAGCTCTGATATTGTTAATAGTATTAAGTATTGTAAATTCCATTTATATGCAGACGATTTACAATTATACTTACATTGTCTTCCACGTGATACCATGGATGCTGCACGTAGGATGAATCAAGACCTCGCTAGTGTAAAAGAATGGGCAGATGCTAACTGTTTGGTCTTAAATCCGACCAAGTCTAAGTTTATGGTTTTAGGATCAAAAAAACAAATTGTAAATATTACGCTTAATCGACCCTCGATCATGATATCCAACGAACCCATAGAGTGCGTATCAGAGTCACGTAATCTTGGATTACTCATGGACTCTTCCCTGCGTTTTGAAAAACATGTTCTGGAGGCAACACGCAATTGTATGTATAGACTTAAGCTTCTATATAATATTCGCGCATACATTAGTACAGAAATTAGAATAACGCTATGTGAATCGCTCATTCTGTCTAAACTAAACTATGCCGATATTGTATATGATTCTTGTATACTCAATAAAACAAAGAGGCTTATACAGAGAGTACAGAATTCCTGCGCACGTTTCTGTTTTCACATACCACCACGAACTCACGTCACGCCTTTCTTACATCAAGGACGACTCCTAAAAATGCAGTACAGAAGGCAGCTGCACCTAGCTACACTATTATTTGGTATAATAAAGACCGGGAAGCCTGAATATCTCTATGAAAAACTAGTTTGGGCAAGAGATCAGAATAGTTATAGAACTAGAGCTTCAAAGTATATGTTATGTACTCATCGGCATGCTACCGCCTCATTTCGGGGTAGTTTTAGGTTCGCTGCTACTAGATGCTGGAACGACCTACCCCCTCCAATGCGTAATCTCAACACGGTGCACACATTTAAAATTCATTTTAAAAAGTTTTTATTAGCATCACAATGTTTTGTTAATTAATGGTTTTGCATCTAATTTCTGTTGAATATATATACATGAGTTACGCCTGCAATTGCTTATATACTGTTTTATACATCCTACTAATTCTATTTATTTATTTCCCCAGTGTACGATATATACTATATTATTTTTTACGTAACTTGTTTTTGTTATATATATATATATTATATTTCATACTTTTAATTAATATCGTTCCGTGACTTGCATTGGGTTCCAGCTGAAAATCAGCGCTAAGTGTTTTTCATAACACTTTAGCATATGCTGAGCTGGATTCCGTTTCGTAATGTTAACACATGTATATTTCTTATTCCACTGTTGTATACTTGTAAATAAGCATTATGAATAAAATATTTCTTTCTTTCTTTACAATCACAATATTAATTCTAATTTATATATCTATACAAAATAATGCTTACCATCGCCGACTATCAATGATTCAAGCTTTTTTTTTTTATTGAAGCACGACATAGTAACTGCACTATGCCTGATGTTAAGCATAGTACAATCCAAAAACATCGGCAACCACCGAGAGACACATTATCCATCGCCGGTCGCCGCTGTCATGCCGGCCATAATGACGAAATTCGTCCGGTACTGGATATGCACAGGCTGATCCCGAAACGCGACGCGCAGAAGCGAGTCACTATGACGGGCTTTTTCGCTAAAAGGCTCGTCAATAGTTAATGCTGAATTTAATTTAGTAAAGCACTGAATCTGTTTAAGATATTGAGTCGTCGTTAATGACACTATATTAGGTTATATTAGCTTTAATAATGTATTTAATTTAAGATATTGAGCCTGAAAATTAATTAAACTCACTATGAGGCTGATATAGCCACAAAAGCCCCTAAATAAATAAAAAAAATACATATAGGAATAAATTTCGTTTTAAATGGAATTCGTAGTCAAACATCCTATAATTATTTAGATTTAAATGTATAAAATAAAAAATCTGTAATGATTCCAAATAAATATTGAGTATTTCAAAGACCTTAAAACCTCCTTCGAAATATCTCATGTACTCAGTATGTTAATGTATTTTTACATAATCGTTCTGAGTAAATATTTCAGAAGGTGGTATTAGATTGTGACGTCACTCAAAGATCTACAACACGACTAATGCTTTAGCTAGTTAATGTTGTGGTTTGTAACTCTGCAAAGCTTTATAATGCTAACTAATTTACTAATTTATTGGCGTACCGAAGTACTGATATTGATTGATTTGAAAAGAAAACCTCATTTTTGGATTAAGAAAGTAAATATTGAAGTTGTGTTTCCATTCCTTTTTTATTTATAATAAAGGATAGAAAATGTATTCCTCGCCCGCTCGTATCGATCTGATGATGCTCCGTGACGGAGCAAAACACGTTTAGACGTAGTGGTGGTCAATCAATTCCAGGCGGGAGTGCAAAGTAGCGTCGTCTACTATAATACTTAATTATGGATTTCCGTAATATAACGTCTACTTCACTGAAATGTATTCATGTTTTTAAAAATATTGTAAGTAGCTTTACTACCTAAAATAGTTTGAAGTGAAAAAGTTTAGAAAAAATTATCCGACTCAAAATACATATAAGAGTTGTTGATGTATGTACGCTTGGTACACATATATATTTCAATAACTCATATAAATATTGCTTAGTTTAGCTCATATAGGTCGCGAATTGCATGAGTCTGCAACAGTATAAGCAAAGGTGTGCCGTGCACCCTTGAGCTAGTTGCGTAATAAAACCGGCTGAGTGCCTTAAGTGCTCGCTTTAGTAGTCCGGTGGAGGTGTTAAGACCATGCTAGGTCAATAACGTAATCAATTCGAAAAAAAAAACCTTTCATTTTTAATAATACTCCTAAACTGTTAATAAAGTAAGTGTGTAGCTACCGAGCATGTCATCCTCTTTGGCAGACTAGCTGAAACTTTTGTAATATTGTAAATAGAACGTCGTTCAAACAATTGAACAAACAAAACAAATTTCGCGTGCTAAATACCATATATGGTCACGTTATTTAAACAGTTTATTTTACGAACTCCGAGTGTTGTCATTACGCTGTCCGTGACCGTCTAGATTTCTACAGTAGTGAGCTACGGCTCCTACATATATTATAGTATTATTTAAAACTAACTGTTACCCGCGGCTTCGCACGCGTTTTTTTTTATATATATATATATATATATTTATTCTTGGAGTCCAGTACAGCGCACGTCACACGTGCATGTTTACAGTGAACAACATATTTTTAATTAATTTCTCACGAACGAATGCACGGATAACAGTTTATCACTACATAGTGTAAAACAAAGTCCTATTCCTCGTTTGTCTATATGTATGTTCGCGATAACATCAAAAACTACAGAACGCATCTTCATGTCGTTTTCAACAATATATAAAATTATTCTTGGGCAAGGTATAGGTATAGTTTGTCTTATTATCAGGGCGGGCAACGTCTGTTGAATCCGCTAGCTTAAAATAAAATAGCTAATTAGTTACTTATTTGCCCGTAAAATTCCCGTTCAAATAGATCTAGCCGTTTCGGAGATTATCCGGAAAAAATAAAAAAACAGACATTTGACAAAATTAAAAAAAAATGTTGATATTTGTAGCATCTCATATATTCCTAATATAAAATACACTCACTTTACATTTATTACACGTGATATATCATAAATCAAAAATTGGGAACAAAACTAACGTAGAATAAACTTTTTGAATAGGAACAGAAAATACACAAAATAAACCATGAAAATATTTGCGATAGAATGTTATCGCGTTACCATGGCAACGCATATAATACTGACATTAACACGCAGCGGAATCTTCCAAAATAGCCCGATTTTGAAACATTCTTCATTAGTGCTCAGCTCCTATTGGTTTTAACGTGATGATGTATCCTATAGCCATCCTCGATAAATAAGCTATCTAACACTAAAAGAACCTTTCAAATCGGACCGGTAGCTCTTGAGATTAGCGCGTTCAACCAAACAAACAAACAAACTCTTCAGCTTTATAATATTAGTATAGATTAGTATAACAAGGTGGTATGTCGATAGGTAGAATGTGTCAGTGATAAGATAAACTCCACACCCATTTGTGTCAAAAAGCATTGGTTTAATTAATTTAGTTGCGCTCTGATTTCAAGAGCATCTTCGGGTATACGTATCTATTGGAACAAGAGCATTTCTACCTCTCAGAAATGTATACAATCTATCAATGACTGTATTCGAATAGTATCCTGCTCCTCTTTGGTTATTGGTTTCTCTTAATCCTATTATACAATCAATTAAAAACAAGTTTGTTTCTAAATGAAAATAATTAATTGTGCAAAATTAAATATGAAACATTTTGTTTAGTATATATCTTCAATCTTTTAAAATCACTTGGTATAATTAATGTCCTATTCAATAGCACAATTTATCCCAGATTGCTGATACAATATATCCCCTATACCAACTGATTATCGCAATTAATATAATAATTACGTGTAATAATTTTCGGCCTGATCTGTAGAATAAATATCAGTTATTTATCTAGAAAATGGGTTGTGGGTAGGGGTCCCAACTCTCTCGGATTACCCGGGAGACTCCGGTAATAATGGTTACCCTCCCGAGCTTCCGAAGGGCAATAATCTCTCCGGTTTTTTTTTATTAAATGCATTCGTCATTATTCACTCACTTTGCGGTCATATCACCGCGTGCCGTCCGTTTAAGATCTTAGTTATCAAGATTAATAAAGTAAAAGATTTATAATTTTTTGCTTTTCAGTTTGTTTTAATTTTTTGTTAAAAAAATTTTGTCATGTAAAAACTTTTATGATTTTGTTATGAAAAACCGATAAATATTAGATGTTGCTTGAAAATGAAATAGATATAAATTTGAAAATTAAATAATAACTTTCTTTCAACCATATCCTAACCCCCCCCCCCCCCCATTTCTTTAACATACAATTCTCTTGGGTTGGTCTTTTCCAGAGTTGGCAACCCTAGTTGTGGGGTAATAATAATGAATTTGCAATATTTTTTCCTACTATTCTTTAAAAAATTCTTCTATAGGTGGTAGTGACCGGCATACGGAACAGGTTTGTGGGACAAACTGTGCCAAATACAATTTTAATTGTTTTTTTAACATCTCTAGTTTGTATACACTACGAACGAAGTCTAAATTTTGCCATTCATAAGGTTTTTATTCTTTCTAATGATCTTCGTATTTGACATATACGTAATTTGAAGAACTTGAAAAATAACGTAAAATATTAGGAACAGTTAAAATTAGATTAAGCTAATTTTGAAATGTAGCGACTCAATTATTGTCTAGTTTTGTCTGTACAGTTTTACAACGGAATCATTAAATCATATTATAGTCAGAGATAATATATCAATGGCCTTATCTACCTCACGTCAACAATGTTTTTAAATAGTTAGATGAGTAATAAAAATGTATATAGGAATGCAAATTTTATTAGAAATTGCAACGGAATACAACTTTGTAAGTTCTGTTCTAATTAAGGTTCCTAAATATTTTGTATTAATGGTGTTGTTTATACCAGGTGAAAGGTTAAACACTCGCAGTATTCTAGAATATGATATTTCATGGTCACATTTGACATATAAAATAATAGTATAAAAACAAATACCAATAAACAACTAAGAAAATTTAAATTAAATTTTGTTCTAGGACTTTCAAAAGTATAAAAATAATAAATCTAGGTGTAATGATCGGTGCCAAATGCTACAGTGGGCAACCTAGAGATAATAAAGTGGACAATAAACTCTTTTATTTTGTTCCTGACGATTCTACGTTCACATTCAAGTGAGAGTGAAATCACCCGACGGTCAATAATACTATGCTTTACTATGATTTAGTACGAGAATCGAGTGCCAAGTATTCTTCATAAATATTACTACTGTCTAACCATTCAGTCTGTATAGTTAACATTTTCTTTTTTATTTGTTGGTTTTTGTTGTGTTACGTTAATTTATTAAAACGGTCAGTATTTCCTTAGAAAACCATTTTAAAAACATACCAATTATCAAATGAATTCATTATGAACTTTCTTATACTCGTATAATAAAAAAAATGAAAACATAACAAATCCATTTCACTAATTGCGTTGCTCATGAATTATGTTTACGTAAAATATTCAGTTAATTTGTTCTCAAACCTTATAAATCAGAATTATCCGAATCCATTTGTATAAGTTTTAATTAGTTGACGGACAACTTTAATTGAAATTTATTATGACGGTTGACTTTGTTATGTTCGACGAGAAAATGAGGAAATTCGGCATCTGCGGAGTTGGGAAAAACGCGTGGGAAATAAATTTCCTTACGACATGCTGAGTCTGTGTACAATAACATATTGTTGAAACTTTCGTATACCTATACAAATATGATACTTGTAGATTTTATTCGAATGCACGAAGACAGAATCGGTTAGACTGACTTTCATACTCTAATTATCTGTCGGTATAATTTGATAGGTTAATCGTGGCGTATTTGAAAAAACTTCAAAGTTGTATAGCTCATTCATCGAGGATGGTTATAGGCTATTGTATACATATTGGAAGAGTTACAACAAAGAACAGAAGGCACCTTATATATAGAAACAAGTTTCGTTTCTGAACGATAGGTCGATTGTACGTTAATCCAAGCAAAGCCGTCAGCAAAATTTAATTTTCCTATAATAAATTACCAAGTTCCAACATACATTTTCCTATAGGTTAATTCAATTAAACGGAACACGGAAAATCAAACGCTCTTCCGATATGAGACCAATTAATTCCGGTATTATTTCTATCACCCCAGAGCAAATCGTTTGAATAATACCTTTTTTTTTCTCTTTCAGACGTCGACAGCTCTTATCCTGGTTCTCCACTTATCACTTCATACAGTTGACGAAGGGCTCGCAATAAATCCAAGTGAGTATGAAAGAGCACTTACTTTGTTGGCTTAGTTGTTACGCCAGCCATTTTGTTTACCGGCAACCGTCATTTGTTACATTGTCTTGGCAAAGTTCGTGTACTTTGGGATGATATTTAAAAGATTCCCTTTATAAATACGTTATGCTTCTAATATTGCTTTTTTTTTCTTATTTCTATATCTGTTTTGAAGTAATGATGACTAGAGATGCAAAAAATATCAACAAGCAATATAACAATATCTTATGTCGATTTTATCGATATCTTCTTCTTCTTCTGTACATATAATCTATCTAATCTAATACCTTTAAAGGAGCAATTATTATATATTTGTATATTGTTATATATTCAGAATCTCGGAAACAGCGCCAGCGATTTCCGTGAAACTTAGTATATAGGTGATTTGGGGACGATAAATCGATCTAGCTATATTTCATTCATGGAAAACAAATATCAGAGTTTTCAGGCAATTAAAAAATATAGCTAGAATATAAAGGTACATTTCGCCAAAGCTGTCAAAACAAAAGTAGCTCAGATGGAAATCAAGCGCTTTGAAATTTCGTTTAACCCCAGTTCGAAACCGAGCAGTCTCTTTTTAATTTCTTTTTTTTTAGGAAACATTCCCATTTTGTGAGGCAAACCTAACAGTTTATTTTAATTTAAAAAATAATTTTACTATTATAATTATAAGCCTTTTTAATCCATTGGTACCCAAAACAATGATGATTGTTAGAATTTTTATAACACCTCCAACACGCCTGGGGCGTGTAAGGGGTATCGAATAACATCATAAGACTTGAGACACCCAAGCCAACCTCATCTGCACGTGGTGCACCCCACTGAAAGAGGCAATGGCGCAAGCGGGGTGGTAGGGTTTTACAGTCCGACTGGGTCGCAACCACCATGTATATGGCGAAAAAGCCCGTAATAGTGATTCGTTTCTACGGGTCGCGTTTCGGGATCAGCCTGTGCATATCTAGCTTTTTACAGGCCGGCATGATAGTAGCGACCGGCGATGGACAGTGTGTCAATCGGAGGTCGCTATTATTTTTGGATTGTACTATGCTTACCATCAGGCATAGTGCAGTCACTTAGCCGTGCTACAATAAAAAAAAAACGCCTGAATATACCTAAATGAATAATTGTCTTTTTAAAGAATCTAGGCTCGGTCGTCCGGGTACTGTAATGTAAATACACTGGAATCATTTTTGGAAATGTCTGCCTGTCTGTATTTGTGATCACGAATCACTTCTAAAATACTACGTTTACGATAAAGCTTCAGCAAGAAAATCATAAAGCATATCCTCGAGTAACATTTAGTCTTAATTTCAATATAATCTGGTCACTCTATTAAAAGTTATTGTAATTTTAATGATGACGCCTTTTAAGTACGAAAGAAAAGTAGATAAGTAAATGGACTCAGTACATTCAGATAATTTTATTCGTCACTGTTTTTCTTACATTAGGTTCCACGCAGATGGAGTCACGGCCACAGCTAATTTTAAATAAGAAAAATAGGACCTAAAAAAAATTAAAACTAAAATTCAAAACATCATGGAATTAAAATTTATTAAAAATATATATTGTATTCTCGTTAATGTAGAATTGATCTATGTCTGGAGAACAGTACATTTTTTTCTGGATGTATGGTATCCTATGTCCTTTTCTATACCCTGAATACCGTGTATGCAAAATTTCATGATTATAACTTTCACATCTATAAATGCTTATCATAAAAATAAAGGGTCTATGCAATATGAAAATAATAACTTGTTTTTTTTTATATCATATAGGAGGCAAACGGACAGGCGGCTCACCTGATGTTAAGTTATCACCGCCGTCCATAGACACCAACAACATCAGAGGAGTTGCAAGTGCGTTGCCAACCTGTGTTTCGAGGGATGGGGGAATGTGGGAAGGGAAAGAAGACTGGAGGAGAAGGGAGAGGACAAGTGAGGAGAGGGGGAGGTGGGCTTCCGGCACTCTCACTGACCGGACGAATGCAATAATGCAAGCAATGTTACTTCACGTCGGTTTTCTATTGGAGGGTGGTACTACCCCGGACGAGCCGACCCATTCATGCTGAAACCAGTTATAGTTTCAACGTGGCTCTACCACCTACAATCGGATTCAGATCGAATCAATTGTTACGGTTTGGACCTTTAAGTATACACGATACTGATAACAAAAATGCAAATCTTAACATTTTTGTCAGTCTGTGTGTCTCTTTGTTCCGTTTAATCTCCGAAACAGCTAAAGCGATTTGGATGGGAAACTTCAAAGAACATTCATTCCGTACTTAAAACACGAACAACACAAAACTATTTTTTCTGAAATCATTACCTACTTTAATGAAAAATATCTACATACAATTCACTCTCGTTGATCAATCGAAATTACGCTATAGATTATTTCGAGTTCATCTAATAACCATACCAAACGCCTATTATGTTGTGTTATGTTCGGACGTTTATGTCATTGTTTGTTCCCTCATTTATTGTGTACATAGATCGAATGTCAGAATATCAAATACGGCTCGTTGGCACGGCAAAGTAAATTAACATCACTTATTATGTTTTGGTGAAAATATTTGTCTATGGCTATAATACGCTGTTACACTTACGTTTAATATATTAAATATCGAATTATCAGAAAATTACAGAAATTATTATTACAGAAAACTTGACTATGAAGCTCACGTAGACATTTACAGTTGGACTCATCTTAACCCAGCTGGCACCGAAAGTTAAAAAGACCGCTTCGGTGTTAGCGAGTGTCCTGCCCAATATAGGTGGCGCTAGTGTCGGCCCCCGCTCCCTCTACCTCGGAGTGGTTAAGTCGATGACACTGTATGGAGCCCCAGTGTGGCACGAAGCCCTGACAGCCACAAATTCTGCTGTCTTACGGGGCCTTCAAAGGATTATGGCTGTCAGGGTCATACGCGGTTATCGCACAATTTCGTGTGAGGCGGCGTGCCTGCTGGCGAGCTCCCCACCGTGGGAACTGGTGGCGCATGTATATGCTGCCATGTACCGGTGGCGTGCAGACAGATCGCTCCGTGGTGAGGCCATTTCACCTCGAGAGGCAGAGGCACACAGAGCCCATCTGCAAAGAGTGCTCCTCGACACCTGGAGCGAGAGACTTACGAGGCCAACTGCTGGCCTTTCAACAATTGAGGCAATCCGTCCTCTCTTAACAGAGTGGGTAGAAAGGACCCACGGTGTGCTCACTTTCCGGCTGGTACAGGTGCTTACCGGCCATGGCTGTTTTGGGAAGTACCTGCATCAGATAGTCGGCAGAGAGCCAACTGCCCGGTGTCATCACTGTAGTGGATGTGACGTAGAGACCTCCAGACACGTCTTGGAGGAATGTCCGGCGTGGACAGAGGAGCGCCACGAGCTCGTCGCAGTTGTTGGTGATGACCTCTCTCTGCCGGCTGTGATTCGTTCCATGGTCGGTGGAGAGAGGGCATGGAACGCCGTCGTCAACTTCTGTGAGAACGTTCTCTCACAGAAGGAAGACGCAGAAAGAGAGCGCGAGAGGGCTGCCGACGCTCCTGCTGTCCGTTGCGGGAGGACTGGCCGCAGAAGACGAAGGGGGGAGGCTACCACCATCAGAGGCCTCCCTAGTTAAACTCCAGGCGATAGATGCGGGGGTGTCTGTCGCCGCGTAAGGAGTTCCCGTGCAGGCGAAGCACGGCTTGCCGCAGCCGCAGCTTCGAAAAGAAGAGGAAGAGGGGGGAATTTCTTGTCCTCTCTCGAGGTATAGGTCCCCGTCTTAACATCTACGAGTGACCATAGCGCGCGACCACAGTTTAGAAGGAGTACATGCTCGCCGACAACCCTCGACTCTGGTCCAATTACGCGCACAGGCGGCCCAGGGATTTTAGCCGGTAGGAGTCCGGCATAGCCCTCTCATTGTCCCCCGACAGTGGAAGGGTATCTCATGTAGGATTTCCTCTGGATAAAAAATAAAATAAAATAAAAAAAATGGGCTCATCTTAATAATGATTTATTGTTATCGCTCAGTCGATATACTTTCGAGCCCCCGATACCACACTACCCCACTCACAATATACTTTTTGGTTAGGGTACTTTCTGACGAGTAATAGTTTTTTTTTCTTGGCTACCAACCCATTGTAATAATATAACAAGGGTCTAAGGAAGATGGTGGTCCCCTTGTTAGAACTTTCTAGGTTTTTGTGCCATCTTAGAATCCATGGTACGTATTATTTACATAAAATGCCATCAATATATAAAAAAATATAGAGTGAAATAACACAGGATTATGAATAAACTATAATAGCCACTACTTAACAGACTAAGATCCCGCCAAAAAACCGAGCACATATACTCGAAGAACTTCCCGAAAAAATAAGCTAAACAATTTAAAATGCATATTTGATTTTTTTCTCTTAAGTCGGAATCAGTTTCTCAAGTCGGTCCGTATAAAGAAAGAGCCAAGTGTCATACAGAAAAAACAAAACCAATCTAATAACAAGCACAACACACACAGAATCACGAACAAACATAAACGCTGCGCTTTGGTGTGTGTAGCAAATTAGTTATTAGGCAGTATTCTAAATAAACTCACCCACTTAATATTTCGTTATATAATATGTATTATTTATTCCATGATTACCACTTTGCAATTAGTTCCAAACTTTTTAAAATATCACGATAGTGTTTAAATATTCGGGACCAGAGCCTCTTTATTAGTGGTTTGGGTAAATAGAGTTTTTTTTTTATCATGGAGGCAAACTAACAGGTGGGTCATCTGATACTAAGTGATCACCGTCGTCCATAGACACTAGCAACAGCAGGGGAGTCGCAAGTACGTTGCCAGCCTGTGTCTGGGGGGAGGGGAATGAAGAGGTAAGGAGAGGTGGTCCTCCGGCGCTCTCACTGACCGAAAGAAACGCAACAATGCAAACACTGTTACTTCACGTCGGTGTTCTGTGGTTCGGGTGGTACTATCCCGGGCGAGCCGACCCATTCATGCTGAAACCAGTTAGTTATAACTTCAGCGGGAGTCTACCACCCATAAAAATCAATTTTTATCATCGTTGATTGATTGATAATTATATTATAATGCGTACAAGTTAAAAAAACCAAGCATTCACTTGAGTATTTTGTTTTATGATGAAACTCTTTCCATTACATAACGCATAAATAATATTTCCTGGGCGACCGAGCCGAGCACGGTTCTTTGAAAAACATTTTTAAATCAAAATAAACTGTTAGGTTTGCCTAAACAAAATTGGAATCTTTTAACAAAAAAAAAAAAAAATTAAAAAAAGTGTCTCTTTCGTTGTCACTCGGATTCCAACTGGGGTTAGATGGATTTTCGAATCAACCGATTTCCATCTGAGCTATTTTTGTTTTGACAGCGACGGCGAAATGTATCTTTATATTCTAGTTATATATTTTTATTACCTGAAAACTCAGATAAAAAAGTTTTCTATGAATGAAATCTAGAACGATTTATCGTCCTCGAAACTACATATCTACTAAGTTTTACGGAAATAGATAACTCCTTTTCCGAAATCCTGAATATATAAAAATATACAAGAATTGCTCGTTTAAAGGTATAAGATAATATATGTGTAGCTATAATCTCGTCATTACGCATTATTACTCTGACCTCCAAATTTCCCGTTAAATCTCGCCCGCGGAGTGCGTGAAGGCATGTACGCGGAATTATGTACACTCATTTTCATTTCATATCACATTTACGTTAACATAAAAATGAATATAATACTTTTCATCACATAATAATAATACACTCTTTTGCCAGTCTTTTAGGAGTCGGGACGTCGATCATTTGTCAGACGCTGCGCCAAGGAATTTCCTATTTACATATTCTAAGCAAAATAAAAAAGAAACGAAAGAATATGTTTCATATTTAAATTAGATTATTGGATTTATTCGCCGATATTTTTATAATGAATTTTCATAGGAATTACTAGTATATTTACATTCGCCTAAGAGACATAGGAAGAAAAAACTTCATAAACTTTTTAAAGTATATCACATAGTTTTCGCATAGTTAAGATTCTAATGCTATTACTGGTTTCAGTATGTATGGGTCAGCTCGCTCGGATTAGTAACACTCTCCTACAGAAAACCGACGTAAAGTAACAGTGCTTGCATTGTTGCGTTTCGTTCGGTTAGTGAAAGCGCCGGAGACCCACCTACCCTCCCCTTCCCCTTCTTCGTTCCCTTCCTCTCCAGCCCCACCACAACACAGGCTGGCAACGCACTTGCGACTCTCCTGGTGTTGCAAGTGTCTATGGATGCTGGTGATCACTTAACTTCAGGTATCCCATGTGTTATTTTGCCTCCTCTGATATAAAAAAAAATGAAGATGAAGTGCCTATCAAAAATAAATCTAAGTATTTGTGTTCAAAGGTCGTAAAAAATAGCAAAGTATTTAGTTTGACTTTGACAGAGTGAATGATTTGTATTACATTTAAGATCCAAAGAGTTTTGTTTCGATTATAAAAAAAAAACTTAATGTTAATTTGAATAACATTCATAATTAAAAAAAAAATATTATCGAAATTTGGCTCATTAATAGATTTTATTAGTAATGACTCTGAAGCTTTAACTATTGAACAAGAGAAATATATCGACAGGAATAAATAATTAATGTACCTTTTTCTAATATCCTTTGTTAGGAATAATTGTTCTTTTCAAATACTATTTTCATAAATACTACCTAACTCGCGCAACTTCGTTTGCGTGAAATCGGTTACCTACCGGTTCCGGTTGTATTGCCAAACTTATTTATGTATACCTTTTAACTGTATTGAGTTTTATTATTACTCCAAACTGCTTATGAAAAACCAAAAGATAGGTATCTTAAGAAATCCTGAAGTCCATTTGGCACCAGAAGTGTCTTTAGAAGCAATTCAACAGTTTCGTAAATAAGCTCGGACAAACAGACACTTTAAGTATATTTAGTAGAATACATTTAGATTTCTTTAATAGTTGAGATATATTCTAGGTTACTAAGCGTTCACCGGATTTTAGTTGCTGTCTAATATTATAGAAAAAAAAACTAATGACTGCGGACAGAAGTGGAAACTCTAAATACGGGAATTGTGTACTATTTGAATTTCTAAATTAATTACAATCTGATTTATTTAAATTTCATAATTTATACATTGAAATTACTAATAGTAGCCTAGTTTTCACATCTATTAAGACTCGAAGAATCATTATATACATCTTTATACAGTTTACTAATTAATCAAAAACATGATAGCTGTACAAGCTCAATTCTAAATGTATTTATGTCAATGATATTAATATTCTAATATCATTGATGTATGTACATAGGCCGCTGTACTACACGTCGCTGGTCTGACGCAAGCGTAATACGTCACAAACATGTCGCCGCCATTCGTGACGGTCGGTGACGTAAAATTACAAGATTTTATCCATCCGAAAATCCACCCACAAGTGCAATACCTCATTAGCATATCAAGGTCATTGGTGACACGAACCCTATCGATGTTATTACAAAAAAGTTAAACGCGTAGTAAATACTTACTTTAAAAAGGTTACGTTTTAAATGCACCGCGCTCGCTGATGTTAACCGTCTTGCTCTTTTATTTTGCTTTGGTTAGGTTAGGTTAGACTTGTTAGCTGGAGGAGGAGTAAACCTCAGTAAAAAAACAATCGTGGCGCGGTGCGGCTTAGCGTCACCGCTGCTGGCCGGACCCAGGGGGAAAGGGTCGGGGGGCCTGGGCTACCATTGCACGGGCTCGGCGGGCTGGGAGGCAGTCTTGCAACCGGGTTGCCTCAGCCAAATGCGGCGTGGGAGACGCCTGCCGCCGAGGGTGTCGCGGAGCATGCTCGCGTTGTCCCGCGACACTCGCTCAGTGCGGCGTAGGTTGTCGTGGAGTTTTAGCCGGTTAAAGTCGCCGTAAGGCCCCACCCCTGCGTGACTAGCACGTAGGTGGTGGACGGCTCAAGTCGGGCTTTCCCCCGGAAGCTTGCCAGTCCATGAGGATTTTCTCTCCACATTGAAAAAAAAAAGGTTAGGATTTGTGAAAAAAATTATAACGCAAACTTGCCTCTGGGGAGCAGGGTGCATTTAGTACGAAACCTTTTTAAAGCAAGTATTTAATACGTATTTAGCTTTTTTGTAATAGCACCATAGAAGTTGTGACTCTACCAACGAAAAAATAACTTCAAAATCACTCTACGCGACTAAAAAATTTCTCACTTCAATAAAATCAATACTAACCTAACCAGACTATTAGAAGATTTAAGCCCGCAACCTTCTTGGTTTTATTTTGGTTAATAACATTTATATTATTTAGCAATTCATATAGTGTACCAAATATATTCACAAAAACAAATTACTCTAGTCTCATGTTTAAATAATGCTGTGAAATGGTTTTGTCTAAGCTACGAATTTTCGCGTTCAAGGCTAGGACCGAAATGTGCCAGAATATAAGCACAGAGTTATGTTCGCTTATTACTTTATTCCGCAACACATTTTACTCCGCCGAAATAATGGTTATCACATTTTTATATCATTTGAAGAACCGATTACATTGTATTACTTTATTTTTGTTGATAACTGTTTTTATTTGAATTGTTTGTTATTTATCTACTTGGTATTATACGTTACATTAAACCTATAGCACATATAATACAGTTTTAGAACTGTTAGATGTATATAACTGACTTGAGAAATAAGCATATAATTTAATTAGATGTGTGCGCATTTCCGCTCACAAAAACTATACAATAATCGTTAAAGATATTTGTAAGATAAGTGCTTTATAAATTCTTCATGCCTTTTTATACAAAGATAGCTTTCACTTGCGATTTCTCTCGCGTGATCATAGATTATTTTCACCTCTCAAGTACTGTACTTCTGATGCTTTGTTGTTTTTCTGTTTGGTTTGTTTCGTTCGTGTTAAGGCACAAAAAAACTCATATTTGCATTTATAATATTAGTAAGGATTATCCATTTGGTAAGCAATCTGACAAATTTAGATAGGTAACAGAAAAATAAAATAATATATTTATTCACCAGCGCCATTAGTTATTAATGTCTATAAATGATTTAGTGACACATACATTGCTATATATCTTTGCAAACTGACATTTACGTTTATCGAAGTAGCTTCGCAAATCTCATCATACTATTTATTTGTGTGTAACTTAATATCTGTCGTTATATTCTGAGATATTTATTGAAATATTCATATTAATATTATAAAGCTGGATGGTTTGTTTGTATGGTTGAACATGCTAATCTCAGGAACTATTGGTTCGATTTGAAAAATTCTGTCAGTGTTAGATAGCTCATTTATATGTCATCATATTATATTAAGTCTTTAGCTATAAGATTGCCGTTTTGTATGAAAAAAATTAAACGAATTTTTTTCATGTATTTTTATTATTGTATTTTTATTATTATTGTACTGTATTAATCGAAGTAATCACCCATGCAATCAATGCATCTTTGCCAACGCAACGGCAGATTATTGATGCCCTTCTTAAAGAAATTAGCTGGACGGGAAGCAACAAATTCTTCAAAGGCATTTTGTACTGCCTCTCAGGTATTGAATCTTTTTCCTGCCAAGGAGTTTTCCAAATTCTGGACAAAGTAGTAGTCTGTAGCCGTAAGGTCTGGTGGGTAAGGCGGATGACGGAGAACTTCCAACCCCAGTTCTTGCAATTTGGAGACCGGCTGCTGTGCAGCATGAGGTCGCACGTTCTCGTGCAGGAGCAGCGGAGACGAGCTGTTGACTAATCCTGGAGATGTGCCAACTTCTCCATCATTGTGTTCGGTTCTTTACAGTACACATCTGCAATAATGCTCACTCCATTTGGTAAGAAGCAGGGATGAATCACAGCGGCGCTAGACCACCAAACAATGACTACCACTTTTCTAGGGGTAAGTTTTCGTTTAGAACATTGTTTAGGTGCTGAACTAGGATCCAACCAACTTGCTGAGCGCTTGCGGTCATCAAAGAGAATCCATTTTTCATCGCAGGTAATAATGCGGTTCAAAATTCCTTCATTTGTGTGTCTGTTGAGCAGTGCAAGGCACGTCTTGACGCGTACTTCGTGCTGGCGATCATTGACTGCGTGGGACACTCGTTTGTCAAGCTTTTTTACCTTGCCAATTTGACGCAAATAAACAAATATTGTTTTGACGCTAACGTCGAAAGCTGCTGCTAATTCAGCCGTAGATTGTGTATCATCAGCTTTCCCAATCGCCTTTAATTCGTCATTGTCGACCAGTCTTCGGACGACCGTGAGGTTCATTTTTCAGGTCGAAATTCCCAGAACAGAAGCGAGCAAACCAATAACAGGTGTTGCGTTAGTTTGTAGTGTCAGATCCGTAAACGTCGTTGATGTTGCGTGCCGCTTGTGCCGCGTTGCTGCCACGACGGTACTCATATTCCATAATTACTCGAATTTTTAAAACATCCATGATGACAAAAAAGATTGAAATGCGATGAAAATGTAACATTAAACTATGACTACTTTTGGAAAAAGAATTCCATGTTTTTAAAATAAAATTAATCTGAAATTAGAATTCTTAGCCAAACAAAAATTATTTTGATTTGAAATGGCCAGTACTGTAGAACGGTAATTTCATAGGCAAAGGCCTATTATATCACGCTAAGACTAATAGGAGCGAAGTAATAAAGAATGTTTCAAAATAGTTTTTTTTCCTTTCGAAAGCTTTCGCTAGAGTTAGACCAAAGTAACTATTACACGAGGACGAAATCACGAGCAGAAGCCACTTATAATATAAATTTACTTCAATTAAAGTAATATATTTAGCCTGAGAATGATTTATTTACGGATTTTATTTCAAAAAGAGTTTCGAATATTTTAATAATGGATCAGTAAGTAAATTCGCATCTTGATTAGTTCTTTTTTTTTTATTGAAGCACGACAAAATGACTGCACTATGCCTGACGGTAAGCATAGTACAATCCAAGAACAGTGGCGACCACAGCGAGACAGATCATCCATCGTCGGTCGCCGCTGTCATGCCGGCCATAATGACGAAAGTCACCCGGTACTGGATATGCACAGGCTGATCCCGAAACGCGACGCGCAAAAGCGAGTCACTATGACGGGCTTTTTCGCCATGTACATGGTGGTTGCGACCCAGTCGGGCTGTATAACCCTACCACCCCGCTTTCGCCATTGCCTCGTTCGTTATTCAGCAGGATGCACCACGTGCAGGTGAGGTTGACTTGGGTGTCTCAAGTCTTAAGATGTTACTCGACACCCTTTACACTCCAAACCACCTCATTTGAAATAGCGCAAAATTAGGCATATATTATAAATAGTTACAAATCTTACTTTGGTTTATTATATAATAATGATATTATAATGAACTAACGTAGTTATTTTGAAGTAACTTTAATCATTTCCGTGGTCATAAAATTCGTTTTCCTGTTACCTAACAGGAAAACTAGAGTTTTTTCTTTTTATAAACAAAACTTCTAATTTATTAAGCACTAGGTTTTGCTCGTGGTTCTCCTTGCTTTAAGGTAGAATTGAACTATTCCTTGGGCACAGTCCATTTGTCTGTATTAAGTACCTCTTACATATTCTGTACCCGTGGCAACGTGTATATAAAACTTAAAGAAAGCGTAACACAGAAACAAGCTCACTTTTGTATTTATAATATTAGTTAAGATAGTTTGTTTACATATGCTTACATACAATGGAACATTACAAAATACGTACGGATCAGTGTTGACGAAGTTCCAGGAAGTTAAATCGTTAGATCGGTTGTAACTTTGTGTATAGTTTCAAAGCTTTGGATGACTTAGTCATAAGTAACATATAAACTTGCATGTAAATGTACGTGAGGTACATCTGGTACCTATATAATTTCTCCCGCAACTCTGTTACAATACACTACGTGTTGAATTGATGTTTAATAATTGGAAAGTTTCAAGTAAAGTTGACAAAGAAAACAATCATCTACTGAAATTCGTTAATGTACAGTATAATGGTAGTTCTAATAGGATATTATTATTAATAAAAAAAACATCTTTATCTGTGACTTTATCGGCTTTTAAAGAATGTACGTGAATTTAAGATATTTCGAAAATAGCTTTAAGACTTCAACAGATTTATAATAAAATATTAAACGTATCTATTTATATAGAAAAATAGTTTTTCTTTTTTTGAAATTAACCTTTTCTAATGTAATGTAAGAAAAAAGGTTTTTAAGGTACAAAATTCGAAGTAAATATTCCAGAAATAACTTTTGGTGATTTTAACGGCTTTTTGTTTCAAAATATAACTTAAAGTTTTAAAATAAGATCGGTATTAGTTAATGTAATATCTATATATTAATATGTAAAGCAAAATTTTTGTATCCCTTTTTAACCTATTTCCCGTCGACGGGTGAATTTGAAATTTGGCATAATTAAAGTTTATATGGCGGAGAAATGCAGAAAGCTGTTTATTTTATATTAAATGCATTAGAAGTACATTAAATTAATTAAAGTATGCACTACTCACACTACTACTCGAATTTTACACAACATATACACACATGTAAATAAAAAAGACATTTTGGCAGCCGTCAATAATTACGAACTTCAAAGAAGGTTATGAAAGAGGTTGCTATGCTCGACTATATGTATTTTTTAACTCTTACGTTTTAATTATCATTTTTCATCCTACGTTCAACAATGATATCATAAAATATAACTATTATTGTAATGTTTATTATTTTTTATGGTGAACTCACTTCAAATGATGAATTAATAAAAAATTGAGCCAAATAATACTTTGTATAATCAAAATAAGAATTATTTAAAATAATCATATTGATGAATCAACCTAATTGTATTTTTAAATTTGCTTAGTTTAATGCGACTCTAGACATAGTAGTATAAGCATTTTTTTTATCATTTAATAAGCATTTTAAAGCTGAAATAGTCTTTGCGAAATTAGTGCTATCTAGTTCCAATATTAAACCACGTATGTAAGAGAGTCACAGAATAATGTCACAGCTCCGTCATAAACATGGAGAAATAAAGTTACTTTGTTCGTTTATTCTTTTTCTTTCAAAAATTACGGTCGATTTAGGAATACATATATTAAGTATGAAACATCATATGAATATATAACTTCGAAGGAGAAGAAAATCAACATTCTAATAACCTTCAAAAATAATTTAATTTTTCCTAATATACTTTCTCTAATAACATGATTTAATAAATACATAATCGATTAGTAAAATCCACTTCAACTTTCGGGCTAAAAAGATCACTAAATGTTAAAAACTTGATCGAACGCTTCATTTTACTGTACAATTCTTCTTTATTCTAGGTTAAAGGCAAAATGACAGACGTTCATAATCTCAGAAAGATTACACGTAACGACATTTCATTATGAAATTCCTCTTAATGTAGTATTGTACCTTGAATTTTGTTAAAGTAACGTGTCGAATATCTTATTTGACACCGTTGAATATTACCGTCGAGTGTGGAAGTCGGAAGGGGATTTTAACATAAAATATTCATCAACAGCAAAGCGACGATTCGCGTGTGTTACATGTCAAACGCTTCTCGTGTTATTTTTATTCCGTTTTTATATTCAAGTCTCATTAAGGTTGTTACGTGGTGACTGATGGGGTGAATAATGAAAATAATTGAAAAAAAAATTCGTGTTCTCATTAACACTTTTGAGTAATTTGACTATTTTATTTAACACTGGCTGACTCATGCAACTTCGTCTGCACCAAATCGATTATTACCGGTCTCAGTTGTATTTTTAAACACAAAACACTGAAGCTACTACTGGTTTCAGAATGAATGGATCGGCTCGCATTGTCATTCTCATCACATTCTCACAGAAAATCGACATGAAGTAACAGTGCCTGCATTGTTGCGTTTCGTTCGGTCAGTGATAGCGCCGGGCGCCCATCTCCTTTTCCCCGCCCCTCAACCCCATACACAGGTTGCCAACGGACTTGCGACTCCCCGGCGTTGCTAGTGTCTATGGACGGCGGTGATCACTTATCATCAGGTGCCCCACCTGTTCGTTAGCCTCCTATGATATAAAAAAAAGTAAAACAGTGATGGGATTAATTAATAATGACAAAATTAAACCACATAGAACACATGGCTCCTATAAACTAATAAAACCACTTTCACAAAATTGTAACCATGGCCGTAAGCTTTATTTTATAAACATAAAATAAAATACTCATAATTAATGACCATATGTATAAACTAGTAAAATAATTACAGCAGATGATCAAATATGTTGTTAATTTTAAATAAAATTGTATATATACCTAATCTTGCCATAAACACTGAGACAAAAAAAAGTTGGCTTATTTTCTATTACAAATAACATTTGTTACTTTTACAATGTATTAGTTTAATAAAAAAATATAAAACATTTTAAAACATAAAAGGCTTATTTAGCTAAGCTTAGCTTTTTCTTTTATGTTCATGAGTAGATTCTCTCAGTCTCAGTAAATATAGTCACATCATGTTTTCATTGTATTGACCTTGATGACATTGTTCGAAGCTCAAAATGTCTTGATAAAAACGTTGGCCTTGCACTTCTCAATACGCTACCATGTTAATTGGCAAATTTAAATCTAAACCGTTTAAATCTTTTATAGTAATAAGATGGTGCTTTGGTTGTTCTGGTGTACGTAAAAATTAATTATTGGAGTTACTTTTGTAAGGTCTACGAGATGATATACTTTTATGTGATATTTTTATCGTTCGCTCAGCTAATGGTTGTATCAGGTCGTGTGAAATTGACTGGGAGGCGGTTGAGCAACCGGGCTGCCTCAGCCGGATGCGGTCTGGGAAACGCCTGCTGGCAGGGGTGTCGCGGAGTTTGCCTGCATACGCTCCCCCGTGGCACCCCCATAGCTAGGCGTAGGCTGTCGTGGAGTTTTAGCCGGTTAAAGTCGTCAAAAGGCACCACCCCTGCGTGACTAGCACGTAAGCGGTGGTCGGTTCAGTCCAGGCTCTACCCCAGGAGCCTGCCAGTACATAAGGATTTTTCTCCACGTAAAAAAAAGGTCGTGTGCAATTAAGCAGAAGATTCAATGTCAGGGTATTCGATAGATATTGCGTTTTTACCTCTACATCTTTTACTCGGATTTGTAATGCAAAAGTAGCAATTATTAATGTGGTCTTATGTTTCTTGCTAGATCTTTGGTATTCCAAATTTCTCGACTTACCTCGATATCAATCTAAAATGTAGGAATAAGAATTAATAACTCTATTATATTTGAATCACTGCTTAGCTAAAAAATGTTAACTTTCATCTTTTACAATAACTACAAACAACATGGAGCCAATAGCTTATGTTAATGCAGACAGTTAAAATATGCTTCAAAGGTTTACAGAGAACGTGAGATGTCTTTAGTTCGTATTATACGTCTCGAACTTTAATGAATATTAGTGGGCACCCGATGGTCGACATTCGACCATAGTTATTTGATTTTTTTAAATTTGAACTTTATTAGGGTTCCTTTGTCAAGGGGTTATACTTCTATAATCAAACGTTTTCATCATAGCTACTCAGTTATTTGCCATTTGCCATGATCTTTAATTATATAAACATAAAAGAATCTATGTGTAAATGAAAACTGAAATAATTATAAATTTGAAACAAAAACCACTTAAAGCTTTCAAATTTTAAGCCAACATAACTTTACGGAAATAAAGAAATTTATCGCAACCTATGACATAATTTTCAATTAATTTTACACGACACTATGGGTGGGTGGTATTTCTGGGTGATATTGAATTAAATGTAGTCTGTTCATTATGAGAAATAATGATATGTCCAGTATCATCGTTTGGAAAAAAATGGATGCACAATACAATCAAATGGTAATTCAAGACAAAGATGTTCATAATACTACCATTAGCTTTTGAAAAAAAAAATTTTTTGTTGTTATATGAGGATGAATTGCAACATTGTAACCGCGAAGGTCTAAGTCATGGATTACTTTTATGAACAAAATACTTATTTTAATTATACAGAGTATTATTTGGCACATTTTTTTATTAAATCATCATTTGAAGTGAGTTCACCATAAAAAAAATAATAAACATTACAGTAATAGTTATATTTTATAATATCATTGTTGAATGTAGGATGAAAAATGGTAATTGGAATCTAAGAGTTAAAAATACATACAGTCGAGCATAGCAACCTCCTTCACAACCTTTTTTGAAATTCGTTATTGACTGCTGTCAAAATGTCTTTTTTTTACATGTGTGTATATGTTGTGTAAAATTTAAGCAATAGTGTGTGTAGTGCGTATTTTAGTTAATGTAATGTACTTCTAATGCATTTTGATATAAAATAAACAGCTTTCTGCACTTCTCCGCCATATAAACTTTAACTATCCCAAATTTCAAATTCCTCCGTTCAAGGGAAATAGGTTAAAAAGGATACAAAGATTTAGCTTCACATATTAATATATAGATATAATACACCATACGTATAACAAAATGCATCAGCGTTATGTCTATCTACAATTTCATAACGACATTTAAAATTTTTCTTGACTTGTACAAAACACCTGATGGTTGTTGCGGCACTATTTGAATATAAAAACCCTACACTGGTCGCGCGGTATTTTTGAATGTATTAAAATTAATTAAATATATAGAAAAACTAGAATTATGTATAATTACTATAACTATCACGAAAGCAAACTTTATATCACAAAATATATATTTTCCTTTTTGTGCATAATCATCTGAAAAATCATAAAATAAAATTTAGGACAAAGAACAAAACTTTTTTTTGTACAGTCGTGTTATTTAATAGAATTTGTGACACTAAGCCAGAATATGTCATTTATTTAAATTTCTCATAACAAATTTTGTCTTCACAATCAAAAAACGCTCCCTGGGTACGTAATCCTATTACATAAAAGTCAACCAAACGGCAAATAACTTTAAGACAAGTGTATCGAGGTCACTAAGCACACTTCGCTCTCTTCTTCACTCCCTTTATGTTTTCTCATAAAGTTACTTCCACTACATATCGTAAGAAGTCTTACACGCTTAAACTTTACAGCAAAGTTCACATTAATAAAATCTATTAAAATAAATATACCTTTTAAACCTTTAAATTCATGATTTTTTTTATTGTATACTAATTTTAAAACTGCAACAAAATATATAACTTGGCCTCCACAATTAATGTCAACCTTTTCTTTCACACATAAAATATTTTCTAGTTTTAACATGCTTTGAAAAACGCACACGCTCAGGTTTTTGAATAAAATTATGTGGAAGTGGAATGTAGAACATTCGCAACAATATGCATTTTAAGGTTAAAACTTTTGTTTAAATATAGCAACAAATTTATTAAAGAACAATACCTATATATTATCACGGTATCTCCCCAAAATCTTCGAGCATTGATGTTCAATACACGTTTATTACAGTACTAGGTTTTGTACGCGGATTCGCTGAAGTTAATGCAATGTATTTGCGAGGGAATGGGGAGAAAGGGGAGCGGAGGTGGAACTCCGGCACTCTCGCTGACTGAACGATACGCAACAATGTAAGCATTGTTACTTTACATCGCTTTTCTGTGAGACGTAGGTACTACCCCGGATGAGCCGAGTTATTCGTGCTGAAACCAATACTGACCTACCAAAAAGCTTATTACCTGTACCTTGGAAAAATAACTTTTCCTGGAAGAAATGTAGCCTCTACGTCCTTTTCCTTATCACTAACAATGTGCATGAAATATTACGGTAATTTGTTAAGTTATTAAGGCTTGAAAACGTAATAAGTAAACAAATAATAAAACAAAGTTACATTCGCACTTATAATATTAGAATATATATCAATTCAATTCACAACTTTACATATTTTTTAAAGTAACGTTCATACAAAACAAATGTCATTCTTTATTATCATAATTGATGTAATAATAACTTCCTGCAGGCCATCTAACAAACAAGCCACCTGCGATACACACATGTTTGCTTCATTAATTCGTGTATGTATAATTAGATTAGCTATTTTAGCTTAGTAAGATTCGCATTGTTGCAACTAAAGCAAACAGCCTTGAGCTTATTACCTAGTGGCTGAGCGACAGAAGCGCTCGTACCGTTAGTTACGTGAAGCCATGAAGACCCATCAAGCCAAAAGGGTATGAAAACGACGCACAACATTGCTTTGAAAGATTAAAAATGTTACATTAAAAAATAATACAGCAGTAGATGACATCTGAACACGTTAACTAAAACTCTATCGGTGTTATTACAAAAAAAGTTAAATACGTATTGAATTCTTACTTTTAAAAAGTTACGTTTTAAATACATTATATTCGCCATCTTGTTCTTTCGTCTCGCTTTGGTTAGGTTAGGTTAGACATGCGATAACAGGATAACGCGAACTTGCCTTGCGCGAGCGCGGTGCATTTAGTACAAAACCTTTTTAAAGCAAGTAATTAACTTTTTTGATATAACTCCGTATAGGTATAATGTTATTTTACAAATTATTACATATAAGAAATACTTAGAATTGATTTTTTAAAATAATTTAGTCTCGAATATATATTGAGTTAAACGAGCAAACTTTGAAAAATAGATATTGTCAATAACTCATAGTCACTAGCGATGGAATAGAAGTTACAGCATAATGTAGTGGGTCTTAGCATAGACATATATTTAATAGGAGTGGGTATTCCATACTATTTTACCTGGTAGTATTTTTAAAGGGAAAAGAGTAACATTTATATCAATTTTTAATAATTCTAAATCAGCCCGTTATGTTACTTTTTACTGGCGTTTTAGTTAATTCAATTGTAATGTAAGTCTAATATACATAATTTGATACAGGTTGTACGTGTATACGATTTACGTCAACATATGGCAAGGAACGTGGTACATTCAGCAGCCCCGACTACCCGCGTCCGTATTTACCGCATATTGACTGCCTGCTCTACACATTTCTCGCTGCACCCCACGAGATCGTCGAGGTCATCTTCACGGACTTTGATATCTACAAAGAGCACCTTGAGTAAGTAGTTTATTGTTATAACCAGCCCAAGTTCACGTTTTTATTTGCGTTTAGTTTTTTTCGCCCTCGACTTGTGATAGGCCATACATGGCTCGACTGCTATATAGCCTTGTCCCATGTCTCTGATCTACAAGTCTCTGTACAGTAATTCCTCGTCTCCTAAGGGTCTTAGTGTAATTTTAGACAATATATAACGTTTCAAAGGAGTTTTTGGCGGGATTTTGGTCTGTCATGTAGTGGATTTTATATTTTATTCATGATTTTGTGTTATTTGACTCTATATTTTGTAAATTTGGTGGTGTTTTACGTAATATAGTTAGTTTATTGTGCATAAAGGAAGTGAATGGAAAATAATACCACGGAGCATGAAATTCTGAGATGCCACAAAAACTCCCTAGAAGGTTCTTATAGGGGATCCACCATCTTGTTAGAATATTGATTCACAAGACAAGCGTTTTGATCGTACAACGCTTGTAATATTATTGACTATGTGACAATGGCAATAATAATCTGAAAAATTAATTGCCAAAAATAAAGTTAAAAAAAACGTTCCAAAACATATCACTACGTATTCGTCAGTGTTTCTGTTCACGATAAACTCAAAAAATACTGAAAGGATTTTCATGCGGTTTTCACCAGTAGATAAAGTGATTCATGAAGAAATTTTAGGTATTTGTCAAGATTTTTTTAATTATCAGGGCACGACTACGTCCCCTGGTACATAGTATAATATGTAAAAATATTTTTAGTAATTTCATTGAAAATAGCGATAATTTGGCCATTTATATAATAGTAAAACAATTTCTTGTTAAGTTTATGTAATAGATGCGGTAAGCATATTAGTAAAAATGTGTAAAAAAATAATTAAATATTACATTCCCTACTTAAGAACACTCAATTTCTTATTTCGAACTGAGTATGCTATTGTCCTATTAAGGCCTTCACAGCTTCACCGGACTACATAAAAACACTCGAATTTTTAAGCATTTAAGGACTTCTTATTATTATTGATTACATAGATGAGAAAACTTAATCACTTTCATATTAAAATCAGGTAAATTAACTGAGAATATGAAAAAACGTAAAAGTAGATACACGTTCCAGCACTATGTTTATTTTTATACCCTTTTGACGATTACTACTATACAATAATTTTGTCTGACTGGGTCGCAACAGCGATATATCAGGTGTAAGACAGCTATATTGTTTTTTTTTTCTCGAAGTGACTACGCTATTGACCTAGCAAGATCTTAACAGCTTCACCAGACTACTAACCATATTGGCATAAGACCCGCTATACGGGCATGCTTAAATGTGTCGCGTTCTAGAGTTAATCGCTGTTCATTGGTTTGTTACGTTTCGGAACCAAATATTTATCTATGTTTTACCTTTAAACATGTACCCGACTAGGCCTCCTATACCCGATTAGGCCTCCCTTACCCGATTAGGCCTCCCACGGCAGTGGCTCAAGCCTAGGTTCGATCCCTCGGTAGGGAGCCCTTGAGTGCGTTGCTTGCGCGATACGGTGACACACAAATATACATCACTGCTACAACACTACACGATCACCCCCACACACGTGCACGCCTACACGCTTACACATGAAAGTGGAAGGGTTTACTTTTTTCCCTCATCGAACTGAAAAAGTCTTAATTTTCCAATAATAAATATATGGAGGAGTTGTTGAGGCGTGTATGCTTGGTACACATATACGTTTCAACAACTCATACATATATGAATAGTTAGCTAGGTTAGCTAAGATAGGTCACGATTTTGCATGCAACAGGCAACAGCCAAGCCGAGGTGTGCCGTGCACCCTTGAGCTGGTTGCCAAAATAAAATCGGCTGAGTGCCTTAAGCGCTCGCCTTAGTAGTCCGGTGAAGCTGTTAAGACCTTGCTGGGTCGATAGCGTAGACATTTCGAAAAAAAAAAACCTTTAAACAAGCAATTCTTGTATATTTTTATATTGCTATGTATTCAGAATCTCGGGAACGGCGGAAGCGATTTCCGTGAAACTTAGTATGTAGGTGATTTCGGGGTCGATAAATCGATCTAGCTAGATTTCATTCGTAGAAAACTTTTTTATCGAAGTATTCAGGCAATTAAAAAGTATACCTATAATATAAAGCTAAATTTCGCCGTCGCTATCAAAACAAAAATGGTTCAGATGGAAATCGGCTACTTCGAAAATGCGTCTAATCCCAGTTCGAATCCGAGTGACAACAAAAGCGATATATTTTTTTAATATTTTTTTTTTGTGAAAAATACTAATTTTGTGAGGCAAACCTAACAGTTTATTTTAATTTTAAAAAAATATATATATTAAGAGAGATATCTTTTTAAATATTTTTTTTTTATTATTAAAAATGCTTACTTTATGAGGCAAACCAAAGAGTTTATTTTGATTATAAAATATTTTAATTTAATTTTATTTTTTTGATTCTTCTAGTTTTGCAGGTGTCCATGGACGGTGGTGATCACTTATCATTAGGTGACCCGCATGTAAGTTTGCCGACAATAGTAAAAAAAAAAATCCAAAGAATCAAGCCAGGCTTGGTTGTCCAGGTACTCCAGTTTTAAACAGGCAGTCTTCTATGACAGCAACGACTAGCTTTAGATCAAGGATCTCTCGGTGGTATCTTTTGTTATAGAATTATACCTTGCCTACTATGCACTGTGCAGTTGTCGATCTCGAATAGAAGAAACTACTCAATTGATATAAATTCACACATGGTTCTTTAACTCGTCGGAAAATAAATTATGTTTTCTATGAAACCATAGTAGTACAGTAATTCATATTACTTCCAGAAATATAAAATTGGACTTTAATTGATTGACGTTATGATTATTAAACTATTCTTAAATTCAGTGTGCGAACTAGATACATATGAACATGAACGAGTTATTGAATCCAATAATTTATTCAATTTATTGAATCATTCGAGTAATGGCGTCTGCCTTCCGGAGTTTACTATTTTCCTTTATTGAATGGTATACAAAACGCGATGCGTCAAATTCGTGGGGCGTACGCTCGTTTAACTACCAATCACACCGCTTTCGTCAGACGGTTAACTTCGCTCCCGCACACCTCAAGGCTAGAGATCCCACGAACAGATTAGAACCCTCAAGAGGACGTTGCTAGTGCTATACAGTAATATTGTATCCATTAGTACATTACATACATCACGATGCAACTCATACATGCACACAAGCAGTCACATAGATTCTGTAATGGACCTTCTTGTTTCCTTTATTTTTTTTTTGTGATTTGATAGCCAAAACTGACAGATTCGAAATACATGTACGTACACGTACGGCGCAGAAAGGACGCATTTGTGTCTTATACTTACTTATACTAAAGTATACATATATGGTTAGTTTACTTGGGTTCTCGTAGTTGTATTCAAGGCAACAAGCCCAACCCAGTCGATTGAGCTCTAAAACTCGTTGAAGCTGTAAAGACCCACCGAGGCAACATCGTTTAGTTAGTTTAAAAAATCCTTGCTGAGTTCTATTCCAATGATCGGACTGTATATAAAAAGAAATATGAAAACAATCTTCAAAAGGATAGTGACTACAGCATCATAAGATCTAAGTATAAATGCAGTGTAATTTTCTGATAGTGACATTGGATTTTTATCTGTATTATTAGAAATGGCCTTTCTTTTGCCTATAGGTGTAACAATATCCCCATAATAGTAAAAAATACATTACGATAAAACTCTCTTTTCAGTCGAAGAAATATCATAGATTTTATCGATGTTTAACTTAAACATAACTAAAAGGTGGTCGTCGAAGCCGCTCATAAGGTTTTATTTACATTCTCATCACATTTGTACCGATAAAACTGCCGATGTAACCATTTCAAGAGAGCCGTTTTGTAAGCAGTAATGTTCATTTAACTCTAAGGAGCCCTGAATACGCGACTCTGAAATTAAACGAGCTGTTTTGTTTATATTTGTTTTGTTTTTTACGTCTCGTTCAGTTCACGATATTGATGTAAAAATATTAACAGCCCCTTTTTCAAATAAAACATATCTTTCCTTATTAAATGATTCGTTTGAAACGGTTATAAAATATATTTTGGGATTTTTATCCGGATCTTGTCATGTAATAGATTTTATATGTTATTCAAAGTCTTGTGTTATTTGACTTTATATTTTGTAATATTGGTGGTATTTTATGTATCAATTTGGTTATTGTGCACAAGTGACATTGACGGGAAATCTTTTGGGATTTTGTCGGGATCTTGTCATGTAAAAGGTTTTATATGTTATTCGTAATCTTGTGTTATTTGACTTTACATTTTGTAATATTGGTGGTATTTTATGTAACAATTTGGTTATTGTGCACAAGTAACATAGACGGGAAATATTTTGGGATTTTGTCGGGATCTTGTCATGTAAAAGATTTTATATGTTATTCGTAATCTTGTGTTATTTGACTTTAAATTTTGTAATATTGGTGGTATTTTATGCAATAATTCGAATATTGTGCACAAGTTACATAGACGGGAAATTATACCAAGGATCATGAATCTAGATATGCCACAAAAAATCCCTGACAATTTCTAACAAAGGAGTCACTATCCTGTTAGAAGATTGAAATTATCATAACACGCTTGTAATATGATTACCTACTCGCCAAGGGCAATAATTATGTTTAAGATTGATTGCCAAAAATAAAAATCTATTGTCATTCTCAGTTAATAGGCCCTAAAATACTCCTTTGAGATCTCTTGCAATCCTCATCAAGTACGCGTAAAAGATATTGAAACGTCAAATAGAATTCACACTACATTAGACAAAAAATATTCATGTTAAATCAAGCGAATCGTGTCTCTTACGAGATACATTTACTTAGGTAAATGTTAAAAGCATTATTTGAAACTGTCTACTATCCTCTCATAGAATACATGAATGAGATGTATCTACATGAAAAGGGTGCATGTAGGTGGAACACGTTCTGGAGTGACATAAAACTGAAAGTTTGTCAGTGTCTCGTAAATCCCTTGACCCATGATTACTGAAGGTTGTCATTTCAACGTACTTGTGTCGGGATACGGCACTTTTATTTAGTTCTATTTAAAAAGGATTTTACATGGTTCATCTATCAAATGAAATCGTTATAAAGTAAGACTATTACATATTCCGAAAAATGGACCGTGTAATGTATTTTATTAAGAATTTAAGAAGGAAATTAATTAAATTACATAAAATTGATATTATTATATTATATATTTGCTCCTTGTAAGTATTTATATTATACGTATACTCGTAAAATTATTTATATAACATACAAAAAGTATTGAGGTGCCTACTTGTTGAAATTATTTGTAATATTGCAATGCGATAAAATTTTCAAATTTATCCAAGAGACTCAGAATTGATCAAAAATACTTTTATTTAAATTAGAAGTACATTTATTAATAAATTCAAACAAAGATCGATTGTAAGAATAGCACAACTTTTTGTTTAATATTAGTAAAGAAGTGCTTTATACAATTGAGTATTGGTACGTAAAAAAACAATTTTTATCCTCTCTCTCTTTTTCATTTATAGGTGTCATGCTAATATGATATATTAGCTCCTATCCACAGCTTTGTTTAATTTCTTTCATTAATACACAAATGACTTATCTTTCGGGATCACTAGTTTTTTTTTAAAACATAGAAATTTTTGAATTCTCGATAATGTAAATGCAAAATTTTCGGTGATCGCTTGAGTAATCACGGCATGAAAGGGTAAATATTATTCTTAACAAACTCACATTCGTATTTGTAAAATTAGTTAGGACAGTCATTCGCTAAGGTACGATTAATTTATCGACATCACATATATCAAAATCCATCAAGCCCTTTAAGCTACAAACTGGATCAAAGAAATAGACATAATACACTCACGAGATATTATTCTTTTGCTCTGTCAAAGGATAAATAAACTAATAATAAATTCTATTAGTTATATTTACTCTAGAGCATTTCATTTACTCTACTAAAGTACTAAAGTTATTATTGCTTCTACGATGATTAATTTGAATATATATGTCGGAAAGTCTAGTTGTGAGTTCTCGTAGTACGAAACTGTCTAGTACTTACGAACTATCTTTTGTTTGGCCCTCGTTTGTCTCTGTCCGGGTGCCGCTATTGTGGCCCATAAATATAACATGTTCACGTGAAAGTAAGTGGAAATTGTTCAGTGTGTTGGAGACAGGAAGATATTTTTCGGTTGACATTCGTATTTTTAACAGATTCCCTTTTTTTCGTATGAAAGTGTTTTATTTATTCTTTATATACGCTCTCTTGTTTCATCTTCTTACGTATGGATTAAGTTATCATACATTATAGTTAGTTTTATTATGTTGGTAGATTATTTTCACTGTCAACCCTCAAACCAATTTAACCAAATTTTACATAGAATCCTTTAGACATTCAATCTACTTCTTTATTACATGAATTTAATTCTTTCTCCTAATATATCATGCATCCATCTATGTTACTCCTTATACTAAATTCATTTTCACTATTTAATCTCATTGAAAAGTAAGCTTAAAAATAAATTAACCAAAAAGTTATTCAAACATTTCTTTTGTTCACAATAATTACTAGCATAAAGGTACTATAATTTTTAATCATTATTAAACTAAAACGTAGCAAATTAGCCCCAGCCCGCGACTTCGTTGTCGTGGAATTAAACTTTGGGCTAACGTTAACACGCAGCGGAAGCTCTGAAGAGGAAAAAAACCCGATTTTTAAACATTCTTCCTTGGTGCTCCGCTCTTATTGATCTTAGCGTGATGATATATAGCCTATGAACATTCTCGATAAATAATCTATATAACACTGATTTTTTTTTTTTCAAATTGGACCAGTAAGTTCCTCAGGTTACAACGTCACAAACTCACAAACTTTACCTCTTTATAATATTAGTATAGATAATCATCTAAATAACATTTCGTGGTAATCAGTATTTAATATGGCAATTAATAGAACTCAAGTAATACATTGTATATCAGTAATGTATCAAACATAATGGACAAAGTGATATTTTGTAAGTTACTGTCTCAAAGCGTTCGAAGTTAAATTCAAGTTTGATTCAAGTATCTAGTTCAATCCTAGTTTAATGTTATAAATGCGAAAGTTTTTGTTACGCTTTACCTACTCAATTGAACATCATGAAATTTTGCACGAACATTGTCATGGAAACAGCAACAGACATAAGGTACCTTTCCTTTAGATAGAATTGACTGTTGCCGGTATATATAGCTACAGAAAAAAAGAATGTACTTTGAAATTCCAGATGTATAATAATCACTCATATTGTATCTTAAAAGCTGAATATCATTTTCTATACATATAATAAAAATGAAGTGTCTGTATATAATATCACGATAAAAAACACTGATTGGGTATTAAAGTATACAACGCTTCTGGTAACAAAAACGCAACTTTTGTTGGTCTGTCTGTTCGTTCCGGGTAATTTTGACGGGAAATTCAATGGCAGATAGCGGACCTTATAAAAGCCATTGAGGTTATTCTATTTTAGACTAGCTATTACCCGCGACTTTGTCTGCATGTTTAGGAAGATTTCAACTCATTCTTTATTTTGAGAAATAATTATTGTTTACATTTCGACATTATAATTATTAGTAACTTTGAAGTTAAAGAGGTCTTCCTAATAAGATTTTAGACCATAAACGTATTACGTAAAGAGGTCCATAATATAATTTCTTGAGGAGCAGACAAGCGTTTATTTTTTGTATATTCACAAAATCTTAATTAGAATGGCAATGTATATTAAATGAAACGTAAATGTAAATCTTACTTACAATTGTTTAAAAATAGCATTTCGATGATTGTACATGGTGTCACAATTTTATATTTTTTAGTACAATTTAAAAAAAAACACTGCAGAGCTGTGGGTATACTCAAAGCAAAATATCTTACTCACACACAGAACAACAACTGTTTAAATTAATCTGAATAACCAAACAGGCCTTGTTCACAGTAACTTTACAGTTTCCACTAGTGTTTATCATATTTCCTTTTGTTATGCGCAAAATGTTAATTTTGCGTTAGGAAATTATTCATAAGCTGTTATTCCCATCTTCCGGATTCTCCGTCGTATATCACTCGACGCGTTGCGGTGACGCTTACGTCGCGGTGTCAGTATGTCTAATCGTGCTGAACAAACAAACGATATGAGACGATGACGGTATAAAGAGACTGAATATAGTCAGAGGTTACATCATCAATAATAATAAAAATAAAACAGCCTATAGCAATTTTTATCTGAACCTAAAAAACGAACATCGACCTATAATCTATACAAGTAAATAAAATAGTGTCTGAGATGTCAAGAAATCTAATGTGAAACATCTATAGGCGCGGCCAAACCTGATTATTGGCGTGGCGACTACGTCAGACGTGGCGACGCGATGCCATACGCAAGCGACTGTGCGTAATCTCTCTTGCACCACTGAGCTCGTTTATATTTGTATTGAATGAATATAAAGGTTAATTATGTAAACGGTGCTATTCTTCTTGAATAAAGTCTTAATATTGTATTCTTCATGATGCCATATTTATTTCTTGTCGTAAATCTTTTTATGCATATTATCTGTACAAAATAATTTCAACGTTTCACATTTGCCAGGTGTCCCGCGACGGCTCACTATTTTTTTACTGAATGTATATGAAAGTATACACAATACTTATAATATAAAAGCAATTTTTAAACATTTTGTTTTTTATTTCTCGAACTGCTATTGCCTAGCAAGGTCTTATTAACAGCTTCATCGGACTACAACATTTTAGTCTGTCTGTCTGCTTAACTCGATTAATCTGTGAAACGGTGAGATCGAATGTAATGGGACTTTCACTGGGAGATAGCTGATATTATAAGTAACAACTTATACTACTATTATTTTAGATAAAGGATTACGCCGTAAATATAGCAAAGTAAAGAAGCGATGTCTGGTATTGAGCCAACCTACGCTTACGGTGAAAATATTGTTTTGACGAATTCCATTCTAAGCTACATGTAACAGCTAAAGATAAAAAAAGTGTGTGTGTACTTATGTACACACGTTAGAAGTTATACTTCTTTGGCGTAACGAGATAAAAATCTTTTCAAAAATTTTATCTTTCGGCTTATTCTACGTTTGTAGAAAAAAACGACACTAACAATAGAAAAAAGGTATTTAATACATTGAAAGTTTTAATACAAAGAAATACAGACAACATGTACAAAGAAACAAAATGTTAACTACAGCTAACTTCAGAGTGTCGGTTTTTCGTGACAGTGTGCGCACGCATTGTAAAAATTACTCTCATCATTTTTCTTAACACACCAAAAGAAATATAACTTCAAAAAATCTAATACTGAAGACCGAATTGGAATAGTTTAGCAAAAATAGGTTACATAGTTTTTTCTGTTTTAACTATTTCTCAACGCTTATGACTTCACCAAAGAAAATAATGGTAGGTATGAGATAATATTTGTTAGGGTAAAATTTATTGGTAGAAAGGTAAGTCAATTTCAACGAATCACCGAAACTCACTAATGTTCAAGTTAATCACAATTTCACGTAATATCTGTGTGTTGATTTACCGTACGCAGACGCCAGCTCTGCGACGCCATTATGGCCTTCATTAGCGTGTTTACCTCTCTCTATGAAATATTACGTGAAATCTCATTTCGAGCTATTTAATCTGTTAGGCTTTGTTTGTATCAATGAAATTTAATATTAGTCCCGTATTAAATAATTTACCTAGATTTTGGTCTGTAAGTATTAAATTAAAAAAAATAATATAAATACTAGTCTGAAGTGTATCTATTCTTCATAAAATAAAACCTCTCCACCCTTTTTAACTTATTGTATATCAATGATATTATTACAAATATATTCTATATGTCAGCATCAAAAAGCCCTCTCATGAAAAATGCAATCCAAAAGTCAATAATACAATGATAAGAGAAAAGACTATGACAGTATTTTTCTACAATTCAAATTGTTTCTTACTAACCAGTTTCTAAACATATTATATTCATTATTATTCTATTCCATTACAACAACATATGAAATAATATTGATCTTTTCACGAATATAATTATAATAATATACCTAGAGGAAATACAATAACAAAGCTTACAAAATATTCCTACATTTTGAAAACATATTTTTATTTATAATATAATAACTT